>ML795707.1:17233-48401 GCA_009831015.1 Picea engelmannii | reverse complement strand
ATACACATTCACAAGAGACACATCATTTATCCTGGGAAACCCTCTAGGGGAAGAAAACCCAGCAAAAACTTCCTTATCATAAATGGCTTATACAATGTTCAAGAGATAACTCAAACCAATACAGAAAGTCCTCCCAAGAGATGTGCCACCCTTCTTCTCCTCTCTCCAACTTGTAATTGCAGCTTGCCTCATAAGAGAATGAGCAAGTGAGTTGTGTCTAAGAAGTGAGGCGCTAGCCTCTTATTTATATCAACTTGACACATGTGAAAAGTCACAATCTGGCAGGGCTGACCTCTCACTCTAGGTGGGTAAACCCACCTTTAATTAATTTTGGGTCTTCCATGATAACTGTTGGGGCCGAATTCTTATTCTGCACTTTGTAATTGTCCGAAGACCAATCCGCAAAAGGGGATTTGGTCCTTATACAATTACCGACATGATTAATCCTCAATGGGGATTAATCCAATAACAATAATAATAATAATGACATGATTAATCCTCAATGGGGATTTAATCCAATAACAAAATAATAATAAGAATGCTCTTTGCAGTTACATTATTTCAATAGAAAGAATGTTTGGACTAACAAATGGATGCAAGATCCTAGAAATAATTTTTTGCAGGTTAGCTACCATGATCCTAGTGCGTAGTACAGGAAATGATGTGGATCATTTAAGAGAAAGAGAGGATTAACTCTTTGTTACAGTTGCAGAAGACCAGGACATTTTTCTAAGGAATGCGCTGGTAGAAGACCCAGTTGTCTTTGTTGTAAAGTTATGGATCATGAAGTTTTGGATTGCCCTAGAATGATTGCTAAGGTTGAAAGAATGAATATGAGAAAAGAAAACCCTAAGATAGATCTAGAAATAGTGGAACCCCAGAAAGAATTAGAGAAAGTATTGCAACAAATAAACGAAACCCTGAATGACCACTGACATGTCAGATTATCGGGGATCTTCAAAGAAAAATAATGCCTTGAAGAAAGAATAGGAGATTTCGATGTTGACTTTGTTCTGGATGAGGAAACACGGGTGAATATTATGACATGAAGAAATTGGGAACTTTTAGGAAACCCTGCTATGATTCCTTCATTAGGAGGAATAGGGTTATTCAAAGGAAAGTTGATAAACCTATGTGCAAGGCTCACTCAGATACCTATGACTACCAATGGAACTTCGACGGAAGAATATTTTGAGATTATTAAATTTATCGAGGACAGCACAACATTTACCATGTTATTAGGAAAACCTTGGATTGACAGAGATCGAGCCAGATGACCAGAAGAAGAAGAAGTTTTGGAGTAGAAGAAGCAAGAATTAAAATATTTCATGACTAGAAGGATCGCACACTTGATCGAAGAACAACAGAACAGATCGAAGCTATTTAACACTAGAGACCCAGATGTCGAAGTTGCAAGAACACTAGAGGATCCACAGAATATTGAAGTACCTATCCCAGACAAAGAAGAAGTATTATCAGGAAACCCTAGGGAAGAATCTCAACAACGCGAAGTGACTAGGTCAAAAGAAGACAAAAATCAGAATGGAAAAAGGAATACCGAGATTAAGCTCACTGGAAAGAAGGCTAGAAAGTTAAGTAAGAAGAGATCCAAGATCGATAAGTTGCAGAAAGCTCTAGAGGGAACCTCGCAGAAGGAAAAATTGCAAAATTGGAGCTTCGCCAGGATATCAGAACAACGACACATGGCACTTCACCATGGCGAATCAATATAGTCGTTGGGGACATTATAACCATTAGATCAATTCTCCGAACGGATAGAAAGCCATTTATGGCCAACTAGCTCGCCATATGACCATTGGGACTGTGCCATAAAAGACAGAACCGAGTTAATGAAGGCTTCATACCCGTTGCAAGCAACCCGTTGCTAAGTTACCTATTTATCCCACCATGCCATGCACCGAGAACACTTTTGCCAATTGAGAATTTGAGCCCGCAGACTAAAGTTGAGTTTATACAGTGATCATCGTGCTTCTGCTCTCTATCTCATTACTGTGTCTAGGCTACCCCTGAACCTGAGATTGTTAACCTCGAGCGTGTATGTCGGATGAGTTGAGCATTGTAGAAAAAGTTGTTGAGGAAGTTTTGATTGACCTCATGATTGAAAGAGTCATGTCGATGTCTACAAGTATACAAGTATCATCCACGAGAGGAATGCTAGCCTCTCCATCCATTGCTCGTGGAGTAGGACCATCCTGATCGTCCGATGAGAAGCGAACTAAGCACAGGGATGACTTAGTGAATGCTAAACTGATCCTGACTACCTTACCCACCTATATACCACCTTTAAGTGGTGTTGTAAACCATGACAATGTACCTAGAGATTTCGAGTACGCCTTGGTCACTGCATACCTCCTAAAGGGGATACGTGCAGTGCGAGTGGACCAAGATAAGATCACAGTGTTGAATTTTAGAAACTTCAACCTCAGATATCACAAAGTCTACAACATGTTAGCCCCACATAAGTATTTGACTAGAACAAAAGGGAAAAACTCAAAGGTAATTCCCCAAGCATGGACCCATAACCTCGCGCAGTCCACCCTACTCAACGTCATGAAAATTCCCCACTTCGGAAGACACCAAGAGGTGAATGCATGTGTCAAGATGGTACTATCTTGTTACCATGGAAAATATTTGTGGCTAAATCATCGTATCACAGTTGATCTGACCTTGATCAATCAGATCACGGGTTTGAGTATGCAAGGACCCGACCCATGGGATTTCTATCCTAGAAAATCCATGGATCGTGCTCTTGCACAAAGGATCAAGGACACTTATGGCGATGTCAAGAAGGGCATGCGAGGCTACAAGGTAGCCTTTATTCATAATGGCACAGTGCGCCTCGCCTGTCAGTTGATTGCAGGGAAGTTAGTATGCAAGAACTGACCCACCCAAGTGACTGGTTTTGTAGTCGACCTCGTAGGGAAGTGCGTGGAGGGTCTACAAATGAATTGGGTGAAGTACCTAGTGAACCAGTTGGAACTTGGCTACAGAGAAGCACAAGATCAAGGATATGAATTCCATTTCAGCTGGCTCTTGATCCTGATCGCTTTCATTTCCTGAGAGATGCTGGAAGGTGCGACCTTCCCGAACATCGAGCCTTTCGAACCATTGGCCGCGAAGTTCAATACATTGTGGTACTCAAGTGACATGAATAACCGTTGAGCTTCCAAACAAGAAAAGACTGCTCTCCAAACGAAGTTCGATGAAGAAAAGGCATAGCTGCAGCAAGGCAAGGAATAGTTGCTCATCGAGCAACTCGAAGTGAAGGAAGCAGTCAAAAGAGCATTGTGCTCTGTGACTGTCGTAGAAGTAAAGACAGAGGATCAAGTCACGAAGCAAGTAGTGCAACTTGAAGAAGTGATCTAGCAGCTGCAACAACACATCGCAAACCTAGAACTACACACTGTGCCTGAGACCCCACAGGAGGTAAAAGACCAAAGAGAAGCGACTGTCAGGAGCACAGTTGAAAGGATAAATTCCCTTACCTTAGAATGCAAGCAATTCACTGACCGCAGTGCCCAAACATATGAGAAACTTACTGAGAACCCAGAGTTGTAGGCACTGGAGTTGTAGCTCTAGGAAGCGAAGCATCACATAGAAACACTACAGACACAGTTGAAAACCCTGACAGCTGTGGAGAGAATGAAGAGATCTCAAGAGAAATGAACTGCCCAGCAACAAATCCACACTATCCAAAGAAGAGTTATGGAAGTAACTTAGAGACTCTGACTTGTACAAGACAAGGCGTACCAATTGTTCTTAAAGGTCGAGAGTCAGGGAGCAGAACTGGAACAGGTTAGCATCGCAGCAGAACAACGCTTGGAACGACCTCTGAATGATGCAGTCATTCAAGAGTTTGTTGAACAAGAGCTTGTAGCACAACAGCAAGTCGAAGCAGTTCGAGCCAAGCTCAAAGCGTTCGAAGCAGAACTAGTCTGACCAGAGTGACTCAGGACGAGTCACAGGGGAGTGTTGGGGGCTTATTGGCCCTTGACCAAGTTTTGGGAGATCCTTGGTCAAGTTGACCTACTTTGGGACTTCGACATCCTTTCGAAGATGGAGCACAAGACGAAGAAGAGATCGTGGGATCTCGGCCCCTTTTCTGGGTCCTTTTTGGGCTTTGGGATTATGTAACGGGCATGGGATGTCAGCCCATGGGTTTACCCATGTTTAGGCCTATTTTGTAATGTATAAATAGATGTCTAGGCTATGTAAGAGAAGCAAAAAAAGGGATCTATGTGATGTGAGGCTGATAAGATAAGTGTTAAGTGCAAGTATGGTTTGTAGATGCTATGTGCATACTGGGAGAGACTTGCAGAGATAGGTGCAAGGTATTGTAACAAGTTGTGAAGTGCTTTGTGCTATAATGAAAGGAAGGAGGATCTAGCAAGGTGCACAGATCACCTGTCCTAGGCGAAGTAGGGTTTTGAGGCTCTGTGCTTGTAACTGATTGATTGAAGACAATAAAGAAGAAGAGTTGGTGGACCTATCCCCAGGGTGGGGGTGAACCACGTAAACACTGTGTTGTTACGCTTTGTGCTTGTCTTGATGTGTTTATAATTTCTCTTGCTAAGTGCTTTGATAGAGATAGATAAATCTGTTGATGCTTTGTGCTAATGATGTGTAAGAATGTTAGATATGACCTATATGAAGATGCTTAGTGCTTGATCTGCTAGATATAACCTGTATGTTTATGATAAAGTGCTTAAATACATCAGATCTGAGTGAATGATGCGATGCTATGTTCTATCTGCGGAATAGTTATTGGTTGAATATTGATGAACTGTTGATGCTAAAGTGTTCTGTTAAGTATTATAATCATAGATCTGTGTCCCAGCTAAGGTTGCAGACAATTGAGTCCTGCAACCACCCTTGCCTCTACCTTGGGTGAGACTTCATCTACTTCGCAGGTGTTGCCGAAAGGGCCTGTAGTTAGGGTTTTTTTGGTGTGTTGTTGTAGCGTTGAACCCTGGGTATAGCCCTATGCCAACAAAGGAGAATAAACCTCAAAAGAGTTTGCAAACCTTTGCAAAGATGTCAGGATCAAGAGGGAGCTCACCACTCCCTACAATCCTCAAAAAAATGGTGTAGCAGAAAGAAAGAACATAACTATAATGGAAGCAGTGAAGACCATGATCCATGATCAAAATCTTCCAATGTACTTATGGGAAGAAGCAGAAAAAACAACAGTATATGTACAAAACATATTGTCCCATAGTGCACTTGGGTTCAATACCCCTGAAGAGATGTTCTCTGGAAAGAAGCCAGAAGTAAGCCATCTCAAAATATTTGGCTGCCCAATATTTGTACATATTCCAAAAGAGAAGAGAACCAAGCTGGACCCTTCAGGAAAGAAGGGAATATTTTTTGGATTCTGTGAGGTCTCCAAGGTCTTCAGAGTTTATATACCAAGTTACCATCATATTGAGATCATCAGGGATGTAACCTTTGATGAAGATGCAACACTCAAGAAAACAATAAGATGTCAGCTTGAAGAAGTATATGAAGAGGAACCTGTAGCTCCCAGAGTTGCAGAACTAGTAAGGGAAGTCATAACTTCCCCTGATGAGGATATTCTATAAGACCATGATATAATATAATCTCAAGAACCTCCCCAGATGTCGATCTCCCACAAGAGAAATCCAGCCTGGGCAAGGGAACTTATTAAAGATGGAGAGAAGTATGGTATCCCCGAAGGAACCATGAGACAAGTGAAGAAACCAAATCCATTCTCCAGTTATATGGCTTTGATGTGTGATTTCTTAGAGAAGGAGCCTACCTTCTTTGAAGAATCCATTCAGAAGAAATAATGGGCAGATGCCATGACAAAAGAATACCAATCCATCATAAAGAATGGTGTATGGTAAATAGTTCCCACACCAAAGAGAAAGGATGTGGTATCTTCCAAATGACTTTTCAAAATAAAAAATGCTTCTAATGGAAGTATTGAGAAATATAAAACAAGGTTTGTTTCTCAGGGATTTTCTCAAAAGGAAGGCATTGATTATGAAGAGACTGATCCAGATTATTTTTGGCACGAAATGAGAGCGGAGATATAATAAAGAAATGTATCAGAGATATCAAAAATATTAAATAATATAACAGAAATGTATCAGAGATGCAACCATAAACACAGATATACAATAATACATGATTTCTATTAATGAAAGAAATGTACAGAGACTGTAAAAATACTGAGTGAAAGACTCGCTAGAATGGTGGCAACTTATCTCTGAGAAGAGATGTGACGGCTACTCTCATTTGCAAGAAGATGATTACAATGAGGCTCTGAAGGCCTTTTCTACAATAAACAGGAATGCCAAAAACCCTAGACATCCAAAAACCTAACCCTAGGAGATGAAGCGCCAAAAGTCATGTGGGCCTTGTTTGGGTAAGTTAGTACATCAACTTCCCGGGGTCATAACTTTTGCATATGATCTCCGTTTTAGGAGTATGATAGCTCGTTCGAAAGGTATCGTCGAGGAGATTCATTTTGGGGGCCCAATCATGCCTTCGACTATCATTAAGAATCTCGATCCCGAAAAACTTTCATTTAGGCCCTCAAAATGGCCCCGGAAGTTAAAACTACTAAAAATAGTAAATTGCCAAAATTGTCATAAAATTGTTTTGAGCCAGTTGGAAAAGGTGGGTGGCCACTGATATCCACTTGGATCAGAGATGCTTTCTCCTGTAGCCATATACACTTCAATCAGAACCATCATAGACCTTGCAGCTAAGATGAAGTGGAAGTTACACCAGATGGAAGTGAAAACTGCCTTCTTGAATGGTGTCATTGAACAAGAAGTGTATATAGAAAAACCTCAAGGATTTGAAGTTGAAGACATGAATACTAATGTGTGAAAGTTGAAGAAGGCTTTGTACGGATTGAAGCAAGATCCTAGAGCTTGGTATGGAAGGATTGGCAGTTTTATGACGAGCTTGGGATTTACCAAGAGTAAAGTTGATTCTAACCTTTAATTCAAGGTTATGAATGTTAAGTCTGTTATACTGTTGTTGTATGTGGATGGCTTATTCTTAACTAGAGAAGAAAAGATCATCACTAAATGTAAGAACAAGCTCGCTGCAGAATTTGAGATGAAAGACCTTGGACTGATGCACTATTTCTTAGGTCTTGAGGTCTGGCAGAGCCCGGAGAGGATCTTCCTTAACCAAGGGAAGTATGTAGTTGAAATACTAAACAGATTTGATACGCTGGAATGCAAGTCCATGAATACACTCATGGAAACAAAGTTGAAGCTCCTAGTTGACACTTCGTCAGAATTGATTGATGCTACGCTGTACAGATAGATCATTGGATTGTTGATGTATCTGACGAACACCAGACTAGATATATGTTTTGATGTGAACACCTTGAGTCAGTTTCTGGTAGAGCCCAGACGTGTTCACCTGGTTGTTGCAAAACATGTGATGATGTACCTTAAGGGTACATTAGATTGTGGTCTCAGTTATGATGGAGATCATGACTTCAGACTGAGTGGATATACTAATTCAGATTGGGCTGGAAGTGTCTCTGACAAAAAGAGCACTTAAGGATGTTGTTTCAGTCTGGGGTCAGCCGTGATCTCATGGCAGAGTAGGAAGCAATCAAGCATTGCTCTCAACACGACAGAAGTAGAATACATTGTTGCATGCTCTTCCAGTTGTGAAGCCATATGGCTTCGGAAGTTGTTGACATGTCTATTTGATCTAGAGATGGAAGCAACCATGATCCTATGTGATAACCAGAGCTGCATACAGATGACAAAGAACCACGTGTTCCATGACAAGTCAAAACACATATAGATCTGATATCATTACATCCATGATATGGTGCAGAGAGGAGCCATAAAGCTCCAATATGTTAGCACAGATGAACAGGTTGCTGATGTGTTGATCAAGCCTCTATCTCGTGTAAAGTTTGAGCACTTTCGAGATAAGCTTGGTGTAGTCCGAAAGGACCTCCCTCGAAAGGGGGAGTAGTGATGTGCTTCCAGCATTGTGTTGATGATGTGGCAGCCTCGTGTTGTGATGATGTATTGCCAGCTTCACGCTGTGATGATGTGTTGCCAGCCTCATGCTGTGATGTCAGCTTCGTGCTGATGATGTGCCAACCTCATGCTGATGATGTGCCAACCTTGTGCTGTGATGATGTGTTGCCAGCCTCATGTTGTGATGATGTGTTTCCATCGTTGTGATATGATGACATGTTTCCAACCTCGTGTTGTGATGATGTGTTGCCAACCTCGTGCTGTGATGCCAACTTCATGCTGATGATGTTGTGTTTCCAGTCTCGTACTGTGATGCCAGCTTCGTGCTGATGATATTGTGTAGCCAACTTCGTGTTGTGATGCTAGCTTCATGCTGAAGACTCTCAACCTAGTGTTGATGTTGATGATGCTCCAACCTTTGTGTTGTGTTGTTGTTGATATTGATGATGAGAAAAACTTTCGATGATTTATAGATACGCCAGTCAGTGTTCCAGATGTTGTTGATAATGTTTCTCTCTCTCTCTCTCCCGATGACGTTGTAGAATACCCTTCTTGTTAAGGGGGGGTGTTGAAATATTGTAACTGCAAAGAGTATTCTATTTATTATTGATGTATTATTTATTAGATCAATCCCCTTTTGTGGATTGATCATGTCAGGCATTGTAAATGACCAAATCCCCTTTTGCGGATTGGTCAAACCCTAATTGTAATATGCAAATTGAGAAATCGGCCCCCAGGCAAATTAAAGTGGTTCTAACCACCCAGAAAGAGAAGTTGGCCCTGCCAGTAAGGAGACACCTCCTTCAGCACCTGCTAGTTTGTATAAATAAAGGAAGCCAATGCCTCATTTGTTCACTCACTCATTCGATCATCCAGAGCACAAGTTTGGTAGCTGCAGTTGGAGAAGAAGGAAGAGAGAGATGCACATTACTTGGGAGAGGATATTCTCTAGTATTTGGTTTATTGTCTAGGCATTGTATTGACTATCTATATTAAGGAAGTTTTTACTGAGTTTTCTCCCCCATGAGGGTTTCCTAGGATAAATGATGTGTCTCTTGTGATTGTGTTTCTCTCAGTGATCCTATCTATGCTATGGTTATCTAGTAAATTGAAAATAAACCTAATAATAGCTTAAACTCTAACATGGAGAACATAATGCAACATGGAAAGATGATAATGTTTCAGGGTGAAACTGACGAGGTGGTAGGTTTTAGAGTTTTATTCATTAGACCCTATTTGTAGAGACCTATAGATTCTAGTCACAGGTGTATCTAAAATTAGAATGAAAGAAGCACGACTTTCTCCTTTTGTATGTTGTCAAGATGTACTATATCTGGTATATGGTAGAATAATACACTGTGTCTATATACAAATAAATCAGTATATTCAAATAACATACAAATAAATCAATCATACAAATAATATTTATAACATACAAATAAATCAACATATTCAAAGACAAACACATTTTATACATGGTAATGAGATGACATAATTGAAAATAACTAATTACATTTTCAATAATATATAAAACAAATTTCATTAAAAAATTTGACACTTTCAAACCTATTAAAAACAAATAAGAGTTTATAAGATGGCATGGAAATTTATAACATAATATTATAATATAAGTTCATACATATAATATTGAAAATTACAAAAATTAAATACTCATCCATGTACAATAATATACAAAATAAATTTCATTAAACAATTTTACACTTTCAAACATATTAAAAACAAATAAGAATTTATAAGATAACATGGAAGTTTATAACATAATATTATAATAAAAGTTCATATATACAATATTGAAAATTACAAAAATTAAATACTAATCCATGTACAGGAAGGAATTGCAAATCTCATAATAATAATTATAGATATCATCTTAATGGAATATAAAACCTAAGTAAACACATCTAGAAAAACAATTATAACATCATAAATATTAAATATACACATCATTCCAATTTATAAATGATTCAAAGTCAACACAACACACAAACAATCTCATATAAAAGTATAAACATAAACAAACATTCCGAAATATAAACAAATTTGCTTTTTGAATTACACAATTTTAAATAATAAAATATAAATATACACATGTATAAAGTGTAAAAATTGTAAATTTCATGCTTGTAAAAAATGTGTTATATCACGATACAAACAAGGCTGAAGTTACACTATCCTAAGTGAAGGAGGGTGGGGTTCAACTCTCTAACCATTAGGTCCACTCAGATTGTATATATATGTACATCCATACTTATTTTGAGCACTATAAAATGGAAGACCAACTCCTCAACAATAATAATTTGAAATCTTGCAATAATTATTAAATCATGCAATAATAATCCATAGACCCCAACACCATATCAATTTATGTCAAAATATTTATTTTCACTTAAAAACTATAAACCCTAATATAATATGAAGAAGATGTATTTTAACATTCTAACTTAATTTATGAGATATAAAAAAAAAAAGTAAACAAAAAAAACCAGAAAATTAAAATCTCAAAATTGCCTATTAAATATTTTCAAACTTAATGTAGTTATTTTAATTTAAAATTTCATTAATCAAATAAAGATTGCAGATATCACTTTCTACAACATCTAGTATCAATATATTTATTAAACATAAAAAAATAAATTCTATTACCATAAAAATCTTAAATCTCTAATTTTTTTAATAAAATCATAAAATTCTTCTATCACATAAAACACTACTTCTGCTTTATGTCTAAAAATATTTTAAAACATTATATACAAATTCTTTTTAAAACAAATCCAACACTATCTCTAAAAAAATTTAAAACATTATATACAAATTGTTTTTAAAACAAATCCTCTATACACCATAACGTTTTTTCTGTCTTGAAAAATGTTTTAAGAAAAATCGATTAAGTGCCAGGTTTGTGATAACAAATTCTATACAAAATTAACAATACGATACAAAAATATTGATTAAATGTATCTTAAAAAAATGCAAAAAACAACCCAAGCGACATATATTAAACCAATTTGTAAAAATCTAAATATAACAACCGACATACACTTTAAGATCTTCCATCACCATACAAACCTTACGTCTATTTTATATTAAAAAAATTAAAACAAACTTCTCTGAGATTTTTATATTAAATGAATTAAAACAAATCCTAAGCAGAGGAAAACATATTAAATATCGATGAAAAACATATAAACAATAAAAAAAAAACCTTTCCCAATTAATTGCGTATAAAATATCTATTCACAACATATAAAATACGAAAAACCAATCGAAAGGCATTTAATAAACTAATTAATAAAAATAAAAATATAATAAAGAGACATACACCTCTGGTTAAACTAAACTACATTAATGGCAAAACAGCTCGAGGCAGAGGTGGGTTGAATCAAACTAAAAATAATGAAAAACAAAATTTAATGCAGAGGCAGGAGAATGGGTGTGCTTGGAATTGGAGTTGGCTTTGATTTGAGCTGCAGAACCCCAAAATGAAAAAACTAAATACATAAACAGAGTGAGAAGCCGCAGAACAACAGATGAGCCATATATACAGAGTGAAGTCAGAGTACGAGTAACCATTGGATTGTTGAAGCTGATATCCACTCTACTTATGGATGAATATTAGTTCAGAACCCTCATTTCAAGGCTGAATAAACTAACAGAAAGAAAGGACCAAGGCTTCTAGGGTTTCTGAGAGCAGAGTTGTGAGGGAATAATACCCACTCTGCTTCTGGATGGAGCCGAGGTCAGAAGAGAACCCAATCCTCATTGCAAGGGCTGAATAAATTAACAGAAATGAATGAGTTTGTTGAAATGAAAGGACTAGGGCTTTTAGGGTTTCTAAGAGTAGATCAGGGCAGTGGAAATAATAATAGACTGCAACATCGAATCCTCAATGCAACGCTCAAAGAAAGGACTAGGGCTTCTAAGGTTTCGGAGATCAGAGATCAGAGAAAATAATAAAGAATAATAAACAGTATCGGGAATTGAAGTCCCGCGATTATTGAGAAAGGGCATTGATCTTCATGTTGAACATCTCAGCTGCCTCTTCCATGTTGAAGTTCATTTACTCCTAAGGTTGATCGAATTCCAGTTGCTTCCATTACATTCCATTCCAGCTTCCTCCTCTATCACATACAGACCCAGACTTAGGACCACACACAGACCCAGACTTGACTCAAACTCAAACACCCAATCAAACAGACACACCAGAACATGGATAGAGGAGGAAGGAGGAGGTGAATGCCAAAATTGTGTGAGATTTGAGATATTATATATCCTTCCTTCCAACGGATGGATGCTTGGCCACCTTTGCCCCACTCTACAACGAACTGCTGTAGATGAGACAGATTTGTTCTCTCTCTTCAACTAATTAGGACTTATTTGCCACTCTAACAGAAGGAGAAATCCAAAAAGCAGTTGAGTCAGCACATGGAACCGTTAGCAGATGAGTGAGCTGGTAAATTCAAAAAGATGCTTTCAGCTTTTCTTCAATTTTCAATCATGCTTTTTGGCTGCTTTCATGCTTTTCTTCAATTTTCAATCATGCTTTTTGGAAGCTTTCATGCTTTTCTTCAATTTTGAATGATGCATTTTTTGTATAGCTCTATTCATGCTTTTTGCCACAGATTTAGCACCTATTTAGGCAGGAACTAATTCCTTCTAGTATGAGCTCAAAACGCTGGAAGAACCCAGATGCCGTGGGAAGTATACGATCCAGTGATGAGGAATTCGAAAATGACTTGAAGATTCTTCATCATTGGCTATAAGTTTAACCTTTCAACATTGCTACGGGCAATATGGTAAGATGTTAAACCTCCTTATAAGTTTTTTTTGAAGATTATGAAGAAATCTGTAAAGACGCCTGTCACACGAAATCCGAAATTGAGGGTTTCCTCGTTTCACGAACTCTGATTCTATTTTTACCCACACTACTATAATTTTTTTATTGCTGTAATTTTTTTTTTTATAATTGTATTGATGAGTGGATAGTCTGGGACTACAACGTGCTTTAACCCAAAGTCACCGAGAGATTCTTTTCTTCTTCTTTTTCGACACTGATCTGTTGAGGGCCTTATGTTCTTTTTTATAACTCTTCTATATCTAAAAGAAATTCGATTTCCTCCTCTACAGATTTGTTGCATCTGTAAATTCTTGTTGTCCCTGCTTTTTCCCAATATTCTTATACCTGGCTTTCAAAATGCATTATGTTTTTTTCTTTTAAAATACCTATTTTTTTATGTCATTAATGATATATTTTCAGTGATCTTGGGCTTCAACGACTTTGAACAACTAATCTTTAATTGCTTTCAAAGAATTTAGACTCATTTTCTTGACTGGCTTTTGACCAATTTTTATGGAAGTCCTCTTGAATTTGTATTTTTGAAATTGCTAAAATGCTTTGAAGCAGTTCTCTCAACACTTATTAAAAACAATTTGCAGCCTCCTGTTTTCTCTTATTAATAGTTCTTCAGACTTATGGTACTGACTTGATACTTCTGATGCCAAATTATTTGGACGCTTAAGATTCATATGGTACTGGCTTGATACTTCTGATGCATGTAAGACAATGTGGCTTTTGTTTTTCTGTAAATAACTTCCTGAAACCCTTTCTGGTGAATTTGGGAGTTTTATGCAAACCCATTAAATACTTTTCCTATTTATTGTTTTTTTTTGCTGGAGAGTGTTTTATATTTCTTTATTTTACCAAAGTAACATGTTTTTGACCCCTGCAGAGAAGCTACATTTTATTTAATTATGGATTTTATAAATGGAAGACATCTATTCTTTCATCTTTATGGACAAGGGATCTTCAGGTATATCTCTCCAGCTTTAAAACATTGTTTAGAAATGATTGGTTTTTGTTTGACAGAGAAATGCTTGAATTTAAGTTTCTGAATAAATTTAGTGTTTATGTTGTAATGAGGAATTGACTTGGGTGTATGCTGCTAAAATAGTTTATAACTTAATGTTGTGTCGCATTTCACAAAAATAGTTTAAACCTGAGAACATTCTTCTAGATGCTGAAGGACATGCAAGCAAACTCTGAATATTAAATTTCACATTACGGTAGTTTATTTTAGTATTTTAATCTATTGAAACTTGTGCATATTGGACTTCGATCTTTTTTTGTTATTAAGAACTATATATATCTTTTTCTGTGGTGAAATAATTATTGGATGAATGGAAAATATGATTCTTATTACAAAATATCCATAATATGGAACTTCACTTGCACATATGGATATTGTCAAGACGACAAATTCAACCACCATGTAGGTTTGGACCTTTGGTACGTCCAAAGGTGAAACTTGTTGCCCCTAGAAGCTAAATAGTGTACTCTTGACTGTACAACAGGTTGTATTTTATGTGATTCTCTCCAATTTTTATAAGATATAACAATGGGATTAAGGCACATTTGCATGGAACAACCCCTCCTACAGTTAGAATACCTCTCTGTGAAGAACTGAAAGGAATTCCATGTGGCGATGTTCAATCAGTGAACTCCATATTTCTGAAGTTTGAATTATCTGCATTGAGAAAATAATGATGATCGTATGCTTCACATGACTAATTAAAATGTTCTTATGATGGTTGTTCTTTAAGTTAAAACTTTAAACACAAACATTTCAATTCTTTCACAATAAGAGAAATTTTTAAATCATAAAATTTCCCATGCATACTGGCATGTTCCATATAGTACATACAAGAGACCAAAATATTTTAGAGGGGTAGATACCAATCTAAATCTTTATGGTCATACATAGGACCATTACTGTAATGGCTCCATCCGCATACATTCAAAGCCTTTTAGAGAGTGATAAGGAAAAGTTGTTTTTTTACTTCCATTTATTTCGACCATTTTCTTGTGTTTATGCTGGATAACCACATAGCATTGGTAAGACAGGTTGCTTGTTGACTGATCTGGAAATTATTCTTGGTTCTTATCACACTTTCTTTCCATCCACTCTTCATATTCTTATTCTGTGTCAAGAGGTTTATGTGACTAATTATGAGAAAACTGTATTTTAATAGAAATTGTTGTCTTGTTATGGTTCAACTTCTCTCTTAACTTCATGTTGACATTGTTTGACTGAGCCATATTTGTTGGGTTTCATAATGGTGTACATAAAAACCCATGAGCCATAACTCCTTCATTTAGGTGGTTATGGGAGTACTAAACCTGCAAGTGCTATGTTTTCTAACGAAGTCTTCATAATGTAGATTGAACTCTCAATTAGATTAGCTTGCAGCCATGAAATTATTGAAGAAGATCTTGAGGTATTGCTAAATGAAACCTAGTTGGAGTGCTTATGTGCTAAACTATTGGCCATCTTAATAAATGAGTGCATAAATGAAAGCTAGATTTGAGGAATTTATGAAAGATTAAGACTTGAGTAATTACTAGTTAGATCATTTCTACATTATACTGAACTGAATCATGTGCCAGCTCAGTAAAGAACATGCTGCCACTAAATGGAAGGTAGTCTCACTAAAGAGTGTGCATCCATTAAACGAAAGGTAGGCTCAGCAAAGAATGTGCAACCAATAAATGAAAGATAGGCTAAGGTATTGTTCACATAATTTCTCCATCATGTTTGCATAATTCTTCCAACCTCAAGTTATGCATATGTGTTTCAACTTTAAATATCAAATGGGAATACATTTATAAATTGGAAATAATAGAACATAAACAGTAATAGTGGGGGCACTTGCACACCCAAGGGTTGGATAGCACTTGCTAATCTGGACAAATAGAGGAAGCCATCTCCTTGAATAATAACTTCACGTTGATTGTTATATTGACAAAGATAACGAGACATCTCCATGAATAACAATTTGATGTTGGTTTTTATATTGATAAAGATAATGGGATACGTAAGATAGGGGCAAACCCCTATTTATAACAATAAGATGCATAAACCCTAACTCTAAGCTCATGCCACATGTTTATGCCTTTATTATATACAAAGGTGGCCTTTGTATAGGTATGACTTTATTACAAAGATATTAGTATCATGTATGTTGCGATTAGGTACACAACAATATGCCCTAGTTCTAGGAAGGGCACCTTAGAATATTGTTGTTTGTCTTCTTTACGTTATCTACCTTTGTGAATGGGTCCTTTTTGTTGGCGATGGTTTGTCTTAGTTGTTTTTTCGGAGGTTCTCTGTGAAATTGTACTCTGTTTTTAAAATTGTCATTAGAGTGTGCTGTACAATTTCTACTCTTCTAAGAAGTGCCAATATCTTTATATGGAAGAATTGTATTTTCCTCAATTTTTTGTGTTTCTTTTTTAAAGTGCTTCCTTTAAACTCATGAGAATAATTACCACTGACTTGAGGCACACAAATGGCCCACTTGCCTACTTGTATGTGTGAAATAGCTCTCAAGGGCAAACCATTGAACACAAATATGTGGGTATATTTGAAAAATATAACATGTTTATTATTATAAATTTTTTTTAAACAACAAGATTGGCCAGTCTCTTACAAGCTCATAGAGTCCTATCTCCAATATATCTAGAAAATGGTCATCAATACAATATATAATTTCTGATCTCCCAATGGTTGTCAACTGTCTCCTACAAGCTCAAAGAGTCATATCTCCAATATGTCTAGAACATGGCCATGATTACAATTTATAATTTCTTCTCTCGTAAGGGTTGTTTATAGAGAATTGCAATTTGTCCAATTTTCGTATTAAAATATTTAAATACGTGCCAAGTATTTTTGTTTTTGGCCTAAAGGTTTTGGTTTAACTATAAATACTAAATAGCGGCAATTGCATCATGTAGTCATCTTAAAGCTTTGTAATTATTGATGCTTGATCAAAGCAATAGTAGTATAAAATAAAACTTTTTGATAAATAAATAAACATGCTACATAGTCATATGTATACACGCAAACTTTTATGCTCTTCTAAGGATTCATAATTTTGTATAAGTATCACAAATTTTCCAAATTTTTTACAAGAAATATTTAGGCAGATTCTAAATAAAACCAATGCAACATATGCAAAATGTCTGTGTCGATTGTAGAGTCTTAGGTTTTTGTTGGACCAGTTTCTTTGTGGCTTAAATACCTTGTACATTGGAGATTTGGTTTTTGATTTTTTTAATTCTATTTTTTTGTCAGAGGTACAATGTTGTTTTAACTTCTTTCTCGATTAAGGAAACATTGAATGCTTACTAATGATTTAAATAACAAGCTTGGGCATGTGATTTGCATTTCCATTGAATGCATGCTCATATTTAAGTAACAAGCTTGGCCATTTCAATGGTGGAATAATGATTCAAATAACAAGTTTGGCCATGCCATGTGTTGTTCAATGTGGAATGATAATTTAAATGAGAGCCTTTGGAAACATTTGATGGTGCACACGAGGTGGTGTGTTGTTCAATGTGGAATGATAATTTAAATGAGTGCCTTTGGAAACATTTGATGGTGTACATGAGAAAATCAGTGACAAAGATAAGTGGGTTAGTGTTATGGGTAAAGTTGTTCAAGATAAAAAAAGCACTCGAGGTCCATGTGGAGAAGGGAATGCAACATGGAAAAATGATAGTGTTTCGGGGTCAGGTTGATGAGGTGGTAGGTTTTGGATTTTTATTCATTAGATCTTATTTGCAGACCTATAGATTCTAGTCATAGGTCTATCTAAATGTAGAATGGAAGAAGCATGGCTTTCTCCTTTTGTATGTTGTCAAGATGTACTATATCTGGTATATGGTAGAATAATATGTTGTGTCTACATGCTCCATGATAATTCATTGCTAACATTATTGTTTTTGAAGCAGAAAGCTAGCTATGGATGGTGACATTGTGTTTTTATAGTAATTGAAAGACCACACTAAGTTCAAGAAAAAGGGTGATAATCTCTATGTAGAGTAGACACTTAATTTGAAAGAGGCTCTATGTGGATTTCAATTTCCCCTAAATCACCTTGATGGTAGGAAACTTCTCATCAAGTCTAGTCTAGGGGAAATTATCAAACCCGATATACAACAAAACTTTTTGTTAGAAGTAATATTATACGAGGTTGCATCCTATGATTTTCATCACATTGATGGAGATTTGGTTTTTATTCCTTTGAGTTGTTGGACCAAATTGGGGAAATATATCTTCATGAAGCCCCTTCTCTTCATACAATTATATCATTGGATGGAGATATTTGGTTTGGGGAGTCTCACTTTTTCTTGGTTGAATGGAGATGCAACTTATGTGGTGGATTTTCTTTGTACTTAATTCTCTCTTCATAGTTGCATTTCTTTGGTTAATGGAGCTTTGGGCTTAGAAGTTTATGATTTCACTTGATGTCTTGGTTGATGCTTGTGAGATGCTCTTTAGTGCTATCATCCATAGATGTTGTGCATGGTTAGCCTAGCCTAACACATACATTTCATGGTCTCTTTTTATTATGACCTTGGCTTGTGATGAAATTTATTAGGAGATACAATTTCTATTTCCTTGACATAAAATCTTTATGAGGTATACTCCTTTTGTTATGACCTTGGCTTGTGATGAAATTTATTAGTAGATACAATTTTTTAAGGGTAGGTTTTTCTCAATTTTTCGTCATCCGTCCACCACTTATCAGACATCGACCTCTGTCCTATTAAATTTGCCACGTGTCATTTGTTCAAATCATCAACGATCTTTGTCTATATTGTTGCCTCTACCCATCAAATGCTTAGCTATCACCAATCAACTTGAATCGTAATCGACTTGATCGTATGGCTACTAGATGAATATGAATAAGGCGGAGGTGATAGGTTTTCTCCAAACCGACATTGCATTAGTGGGACAGGTTTCCATTTTGGGCAGGTTTAAAGTGTTTCAAGTGGACACCATTCACCTTTCAGTGCCTTCGTCGACCCACTGCACTTCTTGGGTGAACTTTGCCATTAACGCAGATGATGTTGCTTCCAGTCGGCTAGAGAAATTTTGCGGCATACTCTCATATCCAGCCCCTTTCTTGCGGCCAAAGAATTTTTTTGTGGCAGAAATTTTGTGGCCAGAGAAATTCTTGTAGGCACCCACAACGCCCTCCATGTTGCAACCTCAGTAAAAGATGCATTTTTATCGTTGTAGAAGCAATATTTTTGAGATCTACAACTTCTGAACAGGTTACCCATGGCAAAGGGAAAATGGGTCTCTTTTGTTTTATCATTTCTCTCTACGATAACTGAGATGTTATCAATCAAAACTCTGGGATTTTTCTAAAACCACAGGTGGGTGGTTTCTTACTTATTTTGTTGCTTTGTACAAATGTTTTTAGATTTGTGTGAAGTTGTCTTAAAGATTTCCATGTAGGAATATTAGATGGTTTGCTTATTTTTTTACACAACAAATATGAACCTAGCAATAGTAAAAGATGATCCACAAGGAAAAGGGAACGATGGAAGTTCAAACTCAGTGCAATGGAGGAAGGGATGAACATGCCTAATAATAAACGAGATGCAGCCCCTGCCTCTGCCCCATGCACACCGATTTCAATCTCCTTGGCGTGCCACTTTCGTACTCCTGCCTATAGTTGATCGAGCCAATTCAACAGGAATGACTACAGAGAAACAATATTAATGGACTCTTTACCTCTGTAAAGCTATAAATTTACAGTCTGTCATTAAAAAGTCCATTCCCGGTGGTTATCAATAGCATTACTTATGACTTTCATAACCACACTGCCTAAGAAAAGCTTCCATTATCATCGATCTTGTTCCGTAAAACCTGCATCATGTGCAATTTGTGGAAATGCCAAATAATTCTTTGAAATGCATGTGGAAAACCGAGCATGCTTCTACTCATAGGACCCAATGCAAAGAAAAATTCCAACACTGGAGGGACTATCTTAGGCACCCTTATTATCCTATGGAGGAAGTCATGGGCTCTTAGCCTGGAAAACCTGCAGGCTACAGGTAATCAACAATGTTTTATCTCTTAGACATTTTGCTAGACTACAGGCTACAAGTAATCAACAAATTCTTATCTCGTAGACATTTTGCTAGAGTAGACATGCATAAAACCCGGTAAGAACAAATAACTCGTTTGGTTGATTATTTTTTTATAGAGAAAGGAAAGTACTCTGCTGAAGGAAGAGCACTGATCTTAAGGCTTCTATCTGCCATTTCCGAGGCTCTAGGGCTCGATTCAGATTACTTGAATAGAATTTTTGGAAGACACAACCAAGCAATGGTTATAAACTACTGTCCTTCTTGCCCAAACCCTTATATTACCTTTGGTTTACCAGGCCATTCATATCCAAATGACATCATTGTTCTGATGCAAGACGAGGTCAACGGCTTACAAGTTCTCAAAAACGAAAAGTGGGTTGGTGTACAACCCGTAGCTAATGGAAAGGGAGATACAATAGAATACACTTTTCCTTTCAGTTTAAACTTGCTGATGGTACTAATGCTAAGCTCTTTTTGACATGTGTGATTTGAATATAAATAAATAGGTCGTGAGCAATGGGAGATTTAGGAGTGTTGAGCATCGAGTAGTAAAAAACGCCTCCAGTGCACGTATATCAATTCCTATGTTATGTACCCTTGCAGAGGATGCCTTTATTGCTCCTACAACGCCCCTGGTTGATGAACAACATCCACCTGTTTACAGAGGATATAAGTTTGAAGAGTTATGGAAAGCCTTTTGGAGTTAGGTATTAGGGAGGAAGATTGTGCTGGATACTTTCAAGATCAAATACCTAGAGTAAATGAATCTAGTTGTGTAATGGTCTAGTTCTTTCCACTCTCACATGGAAAAGGAAGAAAGTATGTCTTTCCATAAACTTGTAAACTCTAAGCTCCAACAATGGCCCATCATAACAACTACTTTGAATATCTACAAGATTAGCTTGATGATTTAGGTTAGTCCAAGATTTAGCTTAGCCAAAATTTAAAATTTGGTTTATTTTCTTTGTGACACACTAAAGCTTTTGTCATTGGTAGTTCAATGGCTTCTTGATGTGTTGGATACCCACATACTCAAAATGTTGGTGGTTATTCATGTTTATTATTTTACATGTCCAACTCCACCCATCTTAATGAGGTAGAGTGAACAAGATCGTGGGATGATTCTTATGTGCCAAGATTAAAGACATAACAAATTGTTGTACAATAAACAATGAATTCCAGGTTATGGAAGGTGTTTCATTATCCAATCTGTCATCAGATAAGAGTGCAACACTTGGTAAAGAAAGATTTCTTATGTGCCAAGATTAAAGGCATAACAAATTGTTGTATAGTAAACAATGAATTCCAGGATTAGGAAGGTGTTTCATTATCCAAGGTGTGATTAGATAAGTCACCTTAGTAAAGCAAGAAACTATAAGGAAGTAAGATAGATTAACTTGATGTCACTTCTAAACTAGGCTTAATTTATACATGGACATTATAAATTTGAAATGAAAACTAATTTATACATGGATATTATAAATTTTAAATGAAAACTAATTGAAAAATTAATATGTAAAAATTCATAATTTTTGTATAATTTTTAGTGGAAAATTAGTATGTAAAAATTCATAATTGAAAAACTAATTGAAACATTATAATTTTTACATAAAAAATTTAAAAACATATTTTTTAAAATTGAAATTAGTCATTTTTTGAGTGGAGAGTCATTAAGTAAACAATTATTATTCTTGGATTGTATGCACTTTGGTGATTGTGGATGTGGAACAACTTGTATATGATTGTGTATATCAAATCCAATTTGCAAGTTTGGGATAATAAAGCATTTGTGTTAAGGATATCTACTCTTTCATACACTTTGAAATAATATGTAGATTATTTGATTTATTCATTATAAAAGATAATACATATTTTTTAATTTCAATTTTTACATAAATTGATAATCAAATTCAAAGGGTATGTATCTTTAGTTGCATAAAGAGTAGTGAGGTGCTCTAGAGTCCAATATAACATAAGAGTGAACATTTAAAAGAAAATTAAACTAGCTTAAATCCATCTTAAATTGATGAAGAATAGAGAGGGGTCAAACTTCTTGAGGTGTAATTTTTTTTTATCATTTAATAGAAAATAATTAATACATGATATGAAATTAAATAATAAAAAAATTAAGCTTCAAGAAATTTGATCCTTGAGTGCTTCATAGATACAAATTTAAGATCGCTTTAGGTTGGTGTTATATATGTAAAGTGAATTTGTTGATTGTGAGTTTTTTCTATGCAATATTTCAACAATAAAAACGGAGAACCATAACGGGAGAGGCATAGTTATTAAACTTGTACAACTACTTAGAAATTATTTCTACATGTTAGCACTAGAAGTCACCTCCAGATTGCGTTGGAGGTAAGCCTAGTACCCATCTGAGTTTTATGTCACAGGTTGGTTTTAAAGAGGTCAAATGGGCACAGACTCAAGATGATATCATTTTAACTCGGAAAATTGGACTGGTATGCACATGCAGGTGAGGTCTTAATTAACTTCAGTCAGTAAGTTGGAGTAAGGGTGAATAGAGGGAAGACTTTGGTGAGGAGAGTGTAGAGGTCTGTCATAGACATCAGGTCTTCCAACAACCTAAGGAGGAAAAACTTCAAATACAAGATCCGCTTGGATTCAAAACTTCAGGAAACTGAAGAACATAAATAACAACACTGCAATCAAACATACATTACAAAACAGTCAAAACAATCCATGTGAATCCTTCAATCATGGAAACTTTAGTATCAGAGGCAAATATGATGAAAAAGAAGCTGAATTTCATTAAACAAGAAGTCTCAGATCAAAATACATAACCAAAGAACTAGAGTTCTTCAACAAAAGTTTACAATACGGAAGCATTGCTCAACCATCGACCTTAACAACATATCAAAACTGCTTATATATATTAGAAATGCTACAACCACCAGAAATGTGATTGGACCCCCGCACTTAAAGTTTCCAGTCGACGCATGCTTTGTCAGATTGTGAAGGCCTCCTCATGTCAGATGCGAGTCAGGCACAGTTATGTGCTTTACAGGAAACTCTGTCCATAAGGAAGCTTCAAATTGACAGTCCGCCTTCACGACCGCTCTTTGCATGTTTTCCATTTATGGGGTGAGACGAGGTCTCAACTGTCGCCCCCATATTCAATAACTACCTTCATCAGGATCAGGATGAGACCTGACACCTATGAATGTTTCAGGTGGTGCCCACGACTTCTTTGAGTCAATCCTGATGCCTCGAGGCCCTGCAAGTCTTCTTTTGTGACCAATACGGGTGTGTTGCATGTGGCAGGCTGATAGCATATGCGCAGGGGTGATGTGGAGCGAAGTGCTTGACGCAAACTTGCATGGCACAACGAGTGAGCGACGACCATGTGGAAGGAAGCGTTTGTGGGGGAGCGGAGGTTGGGATGAGGCTGCGGTGGCAGAAGGACTGGGGATACCAGCACAGGTGGAGGTGACACAAGAGACAGATGTTGGGAAGCGAGAGGGGTAGAGAATGATGAGTGGAGGACAGGGGCGAGGGGGCGAGAGGTGAAAGTGAAAAGGGAGATGTGACAGGCAGGGAAAGTTTGAGTGGAAGACAGGTGTCGGAGGGAGGCGAGAGCGGTATGGGCGAGTGGTAAGCGGGTTAGCTCGGAGGGGGGGGGTAGGTGGTTAGTGGTTTAGTGTCCGGGGACGGGGGCGGGCGTTCGAGTTGACGAGGAGGCACCACTTTAGTGGGGGGCCCGCGCCCGAAAACCACTAGCTCAGACCCCCCACCTCTTCGTTAAAGGTAGAAGGTCGGGGGGGGGTCCGATATGCGTTATGGGTCGTCGATCTGAGCGTGCCCCTCTCGACCGTTAAGATCAACACGCCCAATATCTACGACGCACCAATCCATCAAGCCATCCAAAGACTTAGTGTAAAATGCATTTGGTGGGTTTTTTTAGCCCCTTTTGTCGCATTTTTTCACCCAGGGCTCAAATCCTAAAGGAAAACAACCCCCCCCGCCGCCCACCCCACCTACAAACATATGTGCTAACATTAGGCTCCATGGGGGATAGATTCCTCCTTGCGAGGCTCTAAGATCTTTAGTAGTTCCAGTCACCTTCTATGGGCTATGGAGTCATCCTAAAAAAACGTCTTGCTGAGGACTAAAGACTGATAATTACTCTAAACAAAAGCAAATACATGGGCTCCAGAAGGAGATTATTTATGTACACTCCTAGACTAATGATTTTTTGCACAATGCTAGGTGAAAGTGAACTTCCACCATATCCATTCAAGTAACTTCCTAACTGGAAGCACTTTTACTTTGTCAGTGATCGATAATAGATGATGCAACTGTGACAGCAGAATGATCACATCCTTCAACTTTCCTCCTAATGTTGATGTTAGGATAAATCTAGTCGGCTCCAAAACATAAAGGAAATGCAACTCCATGTACTCCCTTACAGGTTCTGGGCAAGATATAAACTGCACCTTTGGCTCTTCCTCTTCTTCTTCATGGCTCTCCCAAAGATTAGAGTCATAATCATCATACACAAGAACCATGGGAAATTTTTGCTCTTGGTCTTCTGCAGGCCCAAAATGGTTGATTTCCACACAATGTTTTTCCTTAATGTATAAAGGAAAAGGCTCTATTGCATGCTCTTGGAAATCCTTCATATCTGATCCCAAAAGATCTTTTAATGAGTGTGGTTGAGTTTTTTAATTGCATGTGATTATTAACCATTTAAGAAGCTAATGAAAGAGGATGAAGATGAGAGAATATATCACAGCCATAATACAAAATTTAGATATGAACTGAAGCAATAAGAACAACAAACCATAACAAGAGAAGTGATAACGAAGTTCAACACAAAATTGCCTACGTCTCCGGGCCTTTGTTTCAATGGGGGAGGCTTCTTTATTTATGTTCAAAGCTCAAAAAGTACATCACAACAGTGCCATTAGGCTATAAGATTGATCTGGTCATGTTCTTCTAGATCTCTAGAACCCAGTAGAAGAAACAACACACAAAATGAATGACCGAAGCTCCCAAAAATGGCCCGCAAGTGTCTACTCCTCAACAGCTTCCCTGCATAAAAATGGCTTTGACTTGGATTCCCTTCAGCATAACTCTGCTCTGGCTATCCTCATGGCCTCAAACAGGCATGGTTTTTATAAATCTGAAGTTGGTTATCCTTCCCCAACTTCCTCCCAAAATCTGGCCTCCAAAAATGCCCAATATCCCCTCAAAATGGGCAAAATCCACTAAAAATCCATTTTCTGGGCATAAAAATCAATTAAAAAGTCAAAACCATATATTAAAAACCCACTTCAGCATAAATTATGGGCTAAAGCCCCTTTGATTGGCGCGCTCCCCCTCTGCATGGTCACATGGAATCCCCATGAAAATGGCGGCTGCTCCCAAAATCTCGCGCCAACAACTAAACTCCGATTCATATGACATGGATCTGAAACCATAACATCTAACCTGCCGGTAGTTATGCTCTAACACATGGTGCCTGTGCACTTGCAATGGAATGGAGCGCCATTTTAAAACAGTGATCATATAGGTGGATAAAGTTGCGGGCTGGGGCTTAGCCCTAGCCCCCCTTCCGCTTCCAATAAACATTAGAACACTTTATATAAAATAAAGAAGGTATGGTATAACAAGTACTTTCTTTGGCGCGTTGGCATTTGGCTCATCCCCAAAGCGTAGGCTCTTAGTTGGAGGTCATGTGTTCGAATCCTTCAAACTCCAAATTTTTTGTATTAAAAACTTTCGACAAACACCTAGGTGCCACGTGGCAGCCCAAGTCTGGACCACGTGGCACCTCCTAATTTGTTGGAATAATTCCACTTGTCAATGCAGAATTCGCCCACGTGTCATCATACCATCCAGTCAGCAATACATGTTTGCCACGTGTCCATTGACCGTACCTTCCACTTGTACGTGCATGCCACGTCACCTTTTGACTGTTGACTTTTTTTTTACTTTTTCGTTGTTTGGGAAAACGGTCATAGTGCAATAACTCTCACATACAACGTTTGTTTGAGAAAGTGAATATATGGTCAGAATCAACGCGATGAGATGATCGCAATAGAATTGGTTTCGTCCGATTTTGAGAACTTTCATTTTTGAACCTTTTTTAGCCCTGTCAGTGTCCTGGATCCGATTCTGGATCACACCTCCCCACTAAAGAACCTTTTGGTCCTCAAAAGGTTATTGACCAGTCAACAAGCTCGGGATAGGCCACTCGGCTTGTCCTCTTTCTCTGAACTCTATCATGTGCACCTGTCTCATCAATATCAATTGTAACACAATCATGACAACTCACAACATATTGTTAGCCATTTGAACCCTGTTACATCTTACTGAAGCCACTATCATCCATGTAGACAACATTACTAATGATAGCATAAAAAAGACGACTGCAAATGCGCTGATATACTTGTAATATTTGCACGACATGAGCTTATCTTGAAGCAACTTATGATTGATTTTCCATTCAACAATCATTTCTTGTTCTTGCTTAAGATCAATTACTTCATTTTAAACAATTATAGGTTTGTTGCTTGCTTGCACTGCCTTCTTTAATTGTTCCATTGTTTGAAGTGTTTTATTTGCCTTAACATGATGAGAAAGAACCACATAATCTTGACATGCTTTGGTTAATTGATATTGATTCTTTGTTTTATAGAAGACTGCCTTACGATCATATAAGTATGGACTACCTAAGACCATTCCACATTCACTTAACGACACTACATCACATGTTACCTCGTCCACATACTTAGATGAAATTGCAAATTTGATTGTCCAATGCTTTGTTATGTGCATTTGATGATGATTGCTTATCCATTTAAGTGTGTAAGGATTATGATGAGTTTGTGCTTTTAACCCCAATTGCTTAACCAATTCTTCTGAGATTATATTAGCTTGATATCCACTGTCGATTAATGTGTCTATCTTAGTGTGTCGCATGATGGTCCTTATATGAAACAAGTTACTTCTACAATCAATGCCTTCACTAATTTTCCCTGTCATACCAACCAATGAGATATTTGATTCATCACTTGAATCCGATCCCAAGTTTGTGGGTCTTGTTGTCATTGCCATTGTTTGCATTCCCTTCTTTTCCTTGAACCACTTTGGCCTCTTCTCGGGATGCAACTGCCAACATCTGTCCTCACCATGTCCCTCTTTCTTGCAATGCTTGCAAGAGGGCTTCCCTTCCTTCCTTGTCATTGCATTTGAATTCTTGCCATGCCATTTCCTCTTGTCCTCTTTCCTTGAAGACGATGATTCCCCTAACACACATGCTTTTCCTGCTTCAATATACGTAGCTTGAACATAAACCTCATCAAGGTTAGTGGGTCCAAACATGAATACAGTGTTTCTAATATGTGCAGGTAAACCTCCTATATACTTCATTAGGGTTTTCTATGTATGTAAAGGGATATCTAACATCAATGCCATTTTACGAAAGCTATCTGTATACTCTTGCACTGTTTGTCATTTTCTTAGTTTTAAATATTGCCATTCAATTAATGCCTTTTCTTTATAACCCAAAGGATATAATTGTTTTCTAAGTGCAGAAATGAAGCTTTGCCATAATGGAAATACATTACCCACTTGTTGCGTTCCGTTTTGCAACTTGCTTTGCCACCATATGAGAGTTGTGCCTGCAAGTCTCAAGGATGCCAACTTGATTTGTGTGGCCTCATCCTTGATCTGTTGCACACTGCAGTAAACCTCCATCTACCTGACCCAATTGTCAAGTCTCTCTGCATTAACTTCACCATCATATATGGGTAACTCAAATTTAACATCAAGTTTTAACAATGACATTTCATTCTTATGCTTATGAACATGTTTCTTTGCATTAGATTTAGAACTTGAACTTGAAGAAGAAAGAGAAGAAGGAGGTGTTGATGGAGGTGAACGAGGAATCTGAGGAGGATCCTCTTCCTCTTCACTTTTGCCATTTGAAGATTCACTCAGATTTGGTCTTTTCCGTTCCAAGTAATCCTCATACAAAACTTTCACCATCTCCGACATAGCAAGGAAAGTTTTCCAAAACTCTTTCTCATCCTGAGAAAGCCCTGCTTCCGATGCCATCTTCTCGTTGTGAGAAGCTCTCTTTCTCAATCCAATTAATGGATTCTCTGCAACAAGCTTGCCTTCACCACCCTGTACCTTTTCCCTGGTTAACATGCAAAACTCAAATCCAAACGTCAACTAGCTCTGATACCACTTGATCCGAAAAGATATTTTAATGACTATGGTTGAGTTTTTTAATTGCATGTGATTATTAACCATTTAAGAAGCTAATGAAAGAGGATGAAGATGAGAGAATATATCACAGCCATAATACAAAATACAGATCTGAACTGAAGCAATAAGAACAACAAACCATAACAAGAGAACTGATAACGGAGTTCAACACAAAATTGCCTACATCTCCGGGCCTTTGTCTCAATGGGGGAGGCTTCTTTATTTATGTTCAAAGCTCAAAAAGTACATCGCAACAGTGCCATTAGGCTACAAGACTGATTTGGTCATGTTCTTCTAGATCTCTAGAACCTAGCAGAAGAAACGCTTTTGAGAAAGTAAATATATGGCCGGAATCAGCTTGACGAGTCGGTCGCAATGGAATTGGTTTTGTTCGATTGTGAGAACTTTCATTTTTGAGCCTTTTTTAGCCCTGTTAGGCTCTTGGATCTGATTATGGATCAATATCCATCTTAGAATCTAATCTGTAGCTGTCATACACAAGCTGGTTGCTCCCTAAGTCATCAAAATATGATGCAGGGATTTGCTGCTCTTCATCTGAATACAGGACTAATTCTTCATTTAAATATGAGACAACAGGTGCATCAGGGGTAGAATATGTTTCTTCTATGGCTATGCAATCCTCAACCTCACCATCATGAGCATGACTGCCCAAAACATCCACTTCAAGGACCGGAATATCCTCTGCATCTCCTTCATAAGAGCAACAAGCACAATCTGCCTCCAATTTTTCTATTTTTGCAGAAAGTGCTTGTACTAGTTTCACCAACTCATCCGAGGTATACCCCTCCTCCTCGCAGCCTTCATCCTCACAAATTTCGTCCTCATAGCTTTCATCCTCACAATTTTCATTTGAAACAGTCATACCTTGAACACAGTCTTTATATTCTTCACAACAATTATGACAAATTAACTTAGAAGAATAAAACTTTTGATAGTGCCTATTGAAAGTTGCATGAAATTCTCCTAGGGAGGAGATGCTAGCAGGGGGTAAGGAGTGATACCATTCACGAGCATCTCCTGCTAATGATAACATGAACATATTTAATAATACATCCTCATGATGTATCTCCCATTGATGCGCGAGTTCATGAAACTCACGAAGATGCTCTGTAGGGTTGTCCTCTTTACACTCTCTAAATATGGGAAAAAAATCACCCCATTCATCTATAGTAGGAACAACATTAGGAAAACTAGGGACAGAGGATAAATTAAAAGGAGCAAACCTCCGAGCCAAAATTATTTCCATTTCGAATCAGTGGAGTTGTCAATCGATTATTTAATCATGGAGTCGCCAGGTGAATGATATGCAGTCTGAATGTGTTTGGTTTGTGTTCACCATCAAAGACCAGATATGATTGTTGTCAATCTCCCAGGAAACTTTTAAGATGAGAAAGCAGTTTCTAAAAGCCTTCTCGAGAAAAATTCTCTGGGTCAGCTTCTGGTGTGCTAGAGGCAGCCGCAACTGAAATAGTGGAGTCGACACAGTGGAGTCGCCAGGTGCAAGCACAATCTTCAATGGTTCTGATATCTGATGCATCTTCAAAATCAAAATCTTTTTGTCGTTTTATCCCAGGGAAATGTCTTCAATTCGTTCCCCAACAACAACGCTAGAAATGTTAGCACTAGAAGTCACCTCCAGATTGCGTTGGAGGTAAGCCCAATACCCATTAGAGTTTTATGTCACAGGTTGGTTTTAAAGAGGTCAAATGGGTGCAGACTCAAGATGATATTGTACTCAGAAAATTGGACTGGTATGCACATGCAGGTGAGGTCTTAATTAACTTCAGTTAGTAAGTTGGAGTAAGGGTGAATAGCAGGAAGACTTTGGTGATGAGAGTGTAGAGGTCTATCATAGACATTAGTTATTCGAGGAAAAGCTTCAAATACAAGATTCTCTTGGATTCAAAACTTCAGGAAACTGAAGAATGTAAATAACAACACTGAAATCAAACATACATTACAATACAGTCAAAACAATCCATGTGAATCCTTCAATCGTGGACACTTCAGTATTAGAGGCAAATAGGATGAAAAAGAAGCTGACTTTCATTAAACAAGAAGTCTTAGATCAAAATACATAACCAGAGAACCATAGTTCTTCATCAAAAGTTTACAATACGAGAGCATTACTCAACCATCGACCTTAACAAAATATCAAAATTGTTTATATATACTAGAAATGCTGCAACCACCAGGAATGTGATCGGACCCCCGCATTCAAAGTTTCCAGTCGACGCCTGATCTGTTAGATTGTGTAGGCCTCCTCATGTCAGATGCGAGCCAGGCGCAGTTATGTGCTTTACAAGAAAATATGTCCATAAGGAAGCTTCAGATTGACAGTCTTCCTTCACGACCGCTCTCTGCATGTTTTCATATGGGGTTAGATGAGGTCTCAACTGTCGCCCCCATCTTCAATTACTACCTTCATCGGGATCAAGATGAGGCCTGACACCCATGAATGTTTCAGGCGGTGCCCATGACTTCTTTGAGTCAATCCCGATGCCTCGAGGCCTGCAAGTCTTCTTCAGTGACCAATATGGGCATTACATGTGGTAGGCTGATAGTGTATATACAAGGGTGATGTGGAGCGAAGTGCTTGGCACAATGAGTGAGCATCGACCATGTGGAAGGAAGCAGTTGGGGGGAGTGGAGGCTAGGATGAGGCTGCGGTGGTAGAAGGAGTGGGGACACCAGCATAGGTGGAGGCGACATGAGAGACAAATGTCGGGAAGCAAGGGGGGTAGATAATGATGAGTGGAGGACAGGTGCTAGGGGGCGAGAAACGGAAGTGAAAAGGTAGATGTGACAGGCGGGGAAAGTTTGAGTGGAAGACAAGTGTCGGTGGGAGGCGGGAGCGGTATGGGCGAGTGGTAAGTGGGCTAGCTCAGAGGGGGGGTAGGTGGTTAGTGGTTTAGCGTGGGAGGGGGTT
>ML795706.1:267319-291512 GCA_009831015.1 Picea engelmannii | reverse complement strand
TGTGCCATAAAGCAAAATATTTGCTTTTGAAACCTTTACATTCTCATTTATTTTTCCTATACTAATCTAACTTATTCATCAACTTAGGGTGCATTTTAATGTGTAGACCCTATTTAATTTTCTCTAAAGGGAAAATTCATCTAACCTATATTCTATCCTATGCATCTAACTAATTAATCCATCTTAAACAATTGGATTAATTTCTTCCTCTACCTAACTATTTTAGCCAAGATTAAACAATTTGGCTAAAATTATTCTCTAATCTAACAATAGAAATTGAAAATTGTTTGATCATGATTAAACTGTATGATTCAAACTTATTTTTCTTTTCATTGGGTTTTCTTGTTTTTTTTTTCTCCTTTTTCTTTTCTTTTCTTTTCTACCCTCTTTTCATTTTCATTATTTTTTTATCTTTTTTCTTTTTATTTTGGAAATCATTTGCAGAATGTAATATTATTTACAATATAAAATCACCGAAAGAAGAATATCCAATCAAAATTTGATACTATTAACTATAGGACTCTAACAAACATGACTTTTATTAAACAAATAATTAATTTCCCCCTTTTTTAATTTTTTAATTCACTTTTTAATATACCATGAGTTTTAAATCCATGTGCAAATACCATGTGAATTTTTATTCCTCTTTCTTTTTTACCTTTTTTAATCCACTTTCATGTTTACTCCACTATTACGAAATTTCATTTCTATCTTTTTAAATCCACTTTCATGTTTATTTCACTTTTACGTAACTTCATTTCTAATCCACTTTCACTTAACTTCATTTCTAATCCACTTTCACTTAACTTCATTTCTAATCTACTTCCACTTTTGTATTTATTAAAATCACATTTATATTTGAATACTTACTCACATTTGACATCAATGAAAATAATTTATTCAACAATCTCCCCCCTTTGTTATTAATGGAAACCCTGTACTAAAAAACACGTAATCCTCCAGAAGTAGAAAGAATTCTCCATTGTTTGCAACCTGGTAACCTTGTACTATTGTTTGTTTGTTTTTTGTAATTTTTGTGAAGATTTTTGGGTGGATGAATGTTTGCCTTATTTAGTTGACAGCGAGGAGGTCTAGGAGTCGTTTATGACAACATACAATTCTGCCTTTCATTGTTGGTTGAAGTGGTCATGTTGGCCCCCTTCCCTCCAGCCCCTTCTTTTTCTAGTGATTTTTCTCTCTTTTCTATTGTTTCATGAACATGCAAATGGATAATTTTGCAATTTCTTTACTATATTTTGAACAACCATAGTTGTTTGTTGGTTTTTTTACATTTTAAGGTTAATTTTGCATAATTTTCTTTGAAAGTTTTGATATAGATGCACTAAAAAAGATGCTAACCTCACTAGGAACCAATCACTTACCATGTTGATTATCTTAAGTGGTAGGGAACTAAGCAATGACCTATCTGAGATCATTAAGTCAATAGAGCAACAAACAAAAAAATTGTAACAACCATGTAAAAACCCCTTGCCTACCTTCTTTTTGTACTTGTTAAGCTTTGATAATTAATTAATTTCATCACTATTACATTGGTACACGCTCAAACAATTTTTATTTATTTTTAAATATTTTTTACCTAATTAGTTAACGAATGAGTTCAAATTTTCTTTGCATATGCCAATTATGCAACGTGCACAATTTTTTAACTCTATTTTTCTGAGCTTTGTAGTTTAGTTTTTTTAATTTTCATTAGAAAATGTGTACGTGTCTTGATAACTTTTGTTAGAATGCACAAACATAGATCAACATGGATTTTCATTTCATTAATATGATACACGTATAAATACATAAGCTTGACCTTTGGATTCATCTTCCAAGAGGTCTCTTGCACTCTCAATGATAACGCTTATTCACTGGACTATTCATATTCCTTTAAGTGAGTAAATCTAATGGATTATGTTTCCAACTCCCTCCCCCCTCCCTGCCTAAATATGAATGGGTGTATGTGAGTCCAAGAAGAGAGTTGAAATCTGGAAGTGTATAGCTTCCAATGACTAAATGTGTTCTCTGAATCTGGTGGTTTTGGGATTGTTATCACACAAACCAACACCTTTGCTCAAAGTCCCAAAGATGGTGTTAGCCTTGTGGAACTAGGAGGTTGGCCACTGTCACCTCACCAACTCTCTTTTTCACTTCAGGCTAGGGTAAATGGAATATTAACCAAAGGGGGCTTCCCTATGGGTTACTAAACTTAATATGTGTAGTGGGAGTATGAAGAAGCTTGGAAACATCAATATAAATGGAGAAATTAATATGGAATTTAGATGGTTGGGAGTGGTGGATAAACGGGAGATTAGTGCCTTATATTGCTTGGGAAATGGGGTCATGTGAGTAATCTTAGTGGGCGGTTCTAAAGGAAGATTATGGGTTAGCATACAATCATTCGATTTGCAAAGTACACATCTAATTTGTTTGTTTGATCTACAAGTGACATGGTGGGGTGGGGATATAACATATCCACTACTCAAAGCAAATTATAAAGGTGGCCCTTACCAAAGACTATCCACAAACACACCTAATCAAGTGATTTAGAGTGTGTAATGTTTCTATCTTGAAAGGTAAATGATACAAATGGGGGATAAGAGTGAGGAAAACCATTACCCTATCCTTTTTGAATTAAGATGAAGCACCTTTCCTTGGCCCCTGAGTTTCCTTTGACATGCATACACCTGCAAACAAATTCTCAATTGTAGCATAAAGAACTAATATCCATTCATAAGAAATTACTTATACATCACTCTATTATTTGGACAAAATAAAGACAAAAATACTCCAATAGCTTAGAGCTTCCTTTATTTACACCAGAGATCCTTCTCCAACCCAATCCATGTTGCAAACAGAGAGAGAAAACCTTTATATACGTTTTAGCTCTAACTTCTCATACAATAAAATATCATTTTTTTTCCTAGATCCATTAGTTCTCCTAAAAATAATCATAAAATACTCCTCTCTAATAAACTTCTTTCTAAAAGTAGAAAGAGTTTGTTGAGATCCACAATTCCCTCCAAGGAGTTACAATAAAATAATCTAGGAAACAAATAACTAACTCCAACAACTAAGTCAACAATGAATAAAAAATAGAGTTAGCTATAACAATCTCTCAAAATAGTAAGAAATGGTAATCACATCCCCAACTAATTTCCCAAGACTAACCAAAAGTAGTTGTAGACCAATTTTTATCTTCCAATAAATAATAAAATATGCCTCCAAAAATTGATCTAGATAAAAAGTATTGCATATAACAAGGGCGACTCCATATTTTGTAAGAATCAATGTGTTGAAGATGCCACGACTTCATTTGAATTTGATAACATCATCACACGTCCTCCTTTAACATGTTGGAAATAAGTTTCGTGATTTCAACAAAATTTGGGATAAATATTCAGATGAAGTTGATTTTACCAAAGAATGACTAGACAAATTTCTTGGTTTCAGGCAAGGGGATGCTTCGAATAGCCTCCACCATAGTTGTATCTATATTTGATCCATCTTTAGATATGACATGGCCCAACAATTTCCCTTCATCACACCAAACACAATTTTTTTTGGATTTAAGGATTTTCCAAATTTTCTGCAGATACTAAAAACTTGTCTGAGATGTCGGATATGATCTTTTCTATTGTTTGAGAACACCGTCAAGTCATTTTGGTAAATCTCGATGATTTTTCCAATTAAATCTTTGAAAGAAAAGTCCATATCCCTTTGGAAAGTGGAACTACCACTTATTAATATGAAAGGCATCATAAGATACTCATAGGTTCTCCAAGGGGTGACAAATACGGTCTTGTTTCTATCCTCCTCTCTGACCAGGATTTGGTTGTACCTTGGGAATCCATCTAACATAGAAAACATACTTGCCCCAGTGACTCGTTGTAACATGTTCTCCATATTGTGCAAGAGGTAGTTATCCTTCAAAGATAATTGGTTGAGATTTCTAAAGTCTACACATACTCTTATTTCACCACTCTTCTTCCTTACTATGACCAGGTTGGCCAACCAAGACGAGTGTCTAGTAGGAGCAATAATCCTAGAATTTAATAACTTCTCCAACTCCTTTTTGACTAAAGGTAAAAGATTGGGGATCGATTTTCTTAGCTTTTGTCAGAAAGGCTTAACACCTTCAATTAAAGGGATAGTATGTTGTATGATGTTTTCCTTTAAATCTTTTAGGTCATCATATGACCAAGAAAATACATCTCCATACTCCTTTATTAATCCTTCAATATCTTTCCTCTCCTTTTCAAAAACATTATTTCCAACCTTGACAACATTTGGACTATCATTAGTTCCAATGTTGACCTCTATGTAATCCTCAGGTTTTGTGGGTTATACCTTTCATTTGCACATGTCATGCCTACCAAAGATCGATGTGAAGGGTGTCAAACCTTTGGGTATCATATCCTTGTCTCCTAAGTTAACAATTTCAAATATACCATCTAAACCTTCCCAATCAATCTCCTTGTCTGCAAACTCATCTTCATCAGTCAAGAACCTTTCTACTTGATTATTGTCTTCAAAAACTTACCAATGACCAATATTATTTGGGATGGAAGGTCTACATAATGTATCAATAAAAATCCCCCTGGACGTGGTAGTTTCCAAAGTCTGATTACAAAAAGCATGAACAACCAAGGAACTTTCTAGGTCATTCTAATTTCTCGGGATATATTTGATGGATAAATCTTTGAATTTATCAATCATTTTCATTACCGCTTCTTTATAAACTTTCAGCCTATCATTCATGGTTGAATAAATATATTTGACTTGAAGGAAAACAAGCTCTGAATCACCAAAGACTTCTAACTTTTTCACCCCTAAGTCTTCAATTATTTCAATCCCTAAAAGCAAGGCCTCATACTAAGAAATGTTGTTAGTCGCATCAAACTCTAATCAATATGAAAATATAAGGGTGTTCTTTTTGGGTGAAACCAACACAATGCCCACCCCATTCCTTAATTGATATTGAGCCCCATCAAAGTACATAGTCCATATTTCCTCACGGGTCTCCTCTTCAACGAGTTTAGGAGCTAGGGAATGAGAGAATGGCATAATTTCCCAAATTATCGTCCATCGTGCACATAAAATAATTCATAGGGTCTTGTTGATGGGCGAAATTGACCGCTCATTAACTGGAGGAGTGAATCTAGTACGGGGTTGTCTAATTAACCCAAGCCGTTTGGATTAATTCACTCCGACGGGTTTTACGGCTTCGTTAGCCGATCTAAGTCCTAAAGAAAGCAAAATAACTAAAGGAAAAACAATAACCTAATAAATAACAATTACTAAAATCTATAATTACATTTAAGTATATATATGTACAATCTATATGTATAATAATTCTATTTATAATATATATAAAATATATACAAATTACGAATTTTAATCTAAATCCATGAAAATCGAATGTAAATTGGTCTTTTAAACAACAGTGAAACTACTATCTAATCTTTTTGATTTGTTTTCTTACATGTTTATACTCAAGAAATCGAATATCAAACTGTCTAATTGAAAAAGGAAATAATAGATGGTAGAAAGTATTTTAACTATAGGAAACTTCTATATTCATTAAACTAATGAAATCAAATAACAAGCTGACCTGTTATTGCATCCAATGTCCGTTCAATATGTAATATCCAGCCACCTTTATCTGATGAGGTAAACCTGCGACAGATCTTGAGATCGCCCCTAATAAATGTGAAGCAATAATGATGGAGTTTGAATTATAATAATAGAACACATAATAGATGTAGTGACAATAATCTTATAATTTGCAAGTAGTTACGATGAGATAATTCTTCTTATAAAAACTTGCATGTAAATATTCAACTAAAATTAGAGATAAATATTATAACTTAAATTGGATAGATGATCATTGTGTATATATTGTATATGAGACATAAGATATGGGCAACATATAAAATTAATTATGTCAAATGATAATAAATCACGACGCCGAAAGTAATCACCATCTATTATCAAATTAACATAGACATAACCTGAATCAAAACATTATACAGAAAAGCTAAAGCTGTAACATGCACTCTGTTTCATTCAAGTCTGCAATAAAAACACCCATACTCTTGCCCCAGGCTGAGATGTCTATCTTTATAAAAATAATATGTTTATATAGGTTCTAGGAAACATAAATGTTTCCTATTGATAAGATCAAATTGGTTTAAAAAATAGAGGGGGATGCAACCTCCCTAATTTCACTAGATATCAAAAAACTACCAACAATCTAATTCTGTTTATCAAAAATAGATAATAGATATGGCTGGAAGATCTTCATAAGTGTCTCATATCATATTTGAAATCAAGGGCTCCTTAATTATCCTGAAAACAAAAGAAAATAAAAAGATCTTAGATGTATTCTGCCATCAAATCAAACAATTCGAATTTCCTTAACTGGCTACAGAATCTTGCGATTCTGTAGCTAGTTATAATAGCAAATGAAATCTTATTTTATTGAAAAATAAAAGAAACTAATCCTAATAATAAAAACAGTTTATTCAATCAAATCAAATATCCTACTTTAAGAATGACAAATGATTATGCTAACTAAATCATACCTTAAATCACAAAACCAAATCATGTCAAGAAACTTTGGAATTAATGATAGCTGTAGCTGCCTCTACATTTTTGAAAATGACACGTCCTATAGTTTTCAAGCATTTCTCCTTCCCTTGGATTATGGATTCGAGTCTATTGTTTTCATTTGTCAACATATCCACTTGGTCTCTTAAAGACTTGAGTCATGACTGTAGCAGTGGAACATCGGTATAATACCTGTCGATCCACGATCGACACACATCACATTGCGACTGTAATGAGTTTTCATCAGCACAAACAACATTATGGGTCGGAGAAACATCCATGCGAATGGTGGATTTATCACAGAGCTGAATACCAGAGAATTCTAGGTTATCCTTTAGACAAGGAGATAAATTATTAACATAATCATAAGGTCGATCAGAATAAAGCCCGAAAAACACGGTGTCCTCTTCAGCCAAGAATTTATCAATTTCTGAATCTGAGATTTCGCTCACTTTAATCATGCTAACTGTATCTGCACAAGGTTTCATTTTATTTCGAACACTTCGAGAAATCAACCGACCAGCTCTTTTGTTTTTGAAATTGACATCAACACTACCTTTTGGCTTCTTTCCTGTAGGTTTCTTAACAGTTTTAGTGCAATCCTTTGGATGTGTAACTGGTAGACTGTCCTGTTAACTAACATTAAGGTAGATCGAGGGTTCATTATTAGGGGAAAAATGATAGGCCTGGAGCGGTGAGGAAGAGGCCGTAGGGTTCACAAGGGTTTCCACAATGACCGACTTATCTACCTGTCCCAACAATCATTTTGCGACTGTAACTGGTGCATGAGGATGATTTTAATGAGGCCATGATGAAATAAACTTGAATTTGACCTCTGTTTCCTAAACCGTTTACCCATTTTATACATACTTCTGAGCAGGAAGTAAGGCATATTCAATGGAAAACTAATAAAACTCATAAGCAAGCGTAGATGATATAGGAAAACAAGTCCAAATCATCCTTCACACATGATGAATTGCTTCACTACAGCAAGCAAATCATGCCACCTAGGTTTTAAGAATGAAACTGGCATACCTCGATTGCAGCTGGTTATTTTTCGTGAGGTGAACAATAAAGTCCAGGGGACCTCCTCCACTTTCACATTCTTGAACCATTTCTGACCAACTGCTTGCAATCCCATGGCCTGGCTCAGGAATTCTTCGGTTACTTCTAATTGCACATCACCGATTTGGGTCCTATAGCCATCAAAGTTTAAGGCAAACTCTTGGGCGACTCGAAGATTGAAACCCTGGAACTTTTTTATAAAAATGTGCCAACCATTCCTTTCTAAATCCTCCCTGGCATTATCATATGAGAGCAGGGTTTGGGTGCCATTCGACTCAACCCTTACCACTGGAGCCATGTTGAAAGGACGGGAAACTAACACACAACACACAGGTAGGGTTTTAAGAAAAAACGCAACAGAGCCATAGTCTCGAGCTATATAAAAAACACTCTATTATGATCCAAACAGTGGGCAAAGTGTTAATCACAACGCGTGTGAGAAAATTCGTGAAGCCCGAGACCATGCTAAGGAGTAATGGCGTGTTGTACATGTCGTATTGCCACCTTGGCATTAGGTACATGTTAGGACCAGAGTACTCTAAAAACTATAGTGTGCGCATCATAGTTTGATTGCAAAGATAGGTGAGTTTACAAAAATTGAATAGTTCAAAGTTTCATAAAATAAATAACAAAAATCAACCAAAATCAATGCAAAAAATTGAAAATCAAATATTGGGGAGTCTTTCATTCATGCAACCAATACTTTCTCTTAGGCATGCTTAGAATCAAAAGATCACAAGCAAGGAGAGAAACATACTCATAGCAAAGATCACAATTCTATAATAAACCACATGAGCAGTTTTCCTTTAATCAAAATTTCAAAACCAAATGGCAATCCCAGCTGCGAGTTTTCATGCTTGCAGTCATGAAAACAAAAATTGAAAAGACGATATGTAAAAAGTGATGATTGACAACTGTCGTTTAGTGACAATGCTCACGACGAGTAATGAAATTTGATAGACCCTGTGTAGGCAGCTTATAAACAATAGTAATTATATAATTGCTGCCAAAAATGGCGACATGCTGGGAGAAGCAGTTATCTCTGTTACACGAACGAGTTCAGGTTAGAAAAATATGAAAAGCTTCAAATCAAAAAACCACTGAAAATCCATCTGAACATCTCAAATAATCATAACAACGTTCAGTTTCAGACAACTTTTATTTAAAGAAACGAAAAATGGTGACAACTTAGCAAAAGAGAGCCACGATGTTAAGTTAAAATCTTCAATATTGTTGACAGGGCCATTGCTGCCAGCAAGCGTCCATAGCCTCGACAGGGATGTCAATTAACCCACTCTGACGTCTGTATCCTGTCAAGAAACTCCAGATCATAAACGAAGGACAATTAAGGCTAAAAACGAGATCCATATTTGAGAATTTTCGTTTACCTGACATTGCTTTGCTGCGAGTAGGCCTATTCAGTACCCCGACAAAGTTATCTTGGCGTCATGCATGCATTTACCCACTGCCAGCAGACCTATTTAGTGTCCCGACGGGTTTACAAACACTTCCCATGGCTCTTTGAAAGTTTATTGATGTTATAGTTTTTGAAATATTGGATAGAGCGGGGTGATGCTGAAAATTCTTGTTTTTAAGTCGCATATATATTTTTTTTTTGTCCTTCATCGAGATCCAAAAATGGTTTATAAATAAAACCGTCTTTCAAGAACAGGGAGACATCGTTGAGTTGTTCTCTTAAAGAATAGGGACAGCGTAAAAATATTTTTATATATGGTCGTGAATGCTCTCAATTACAGATTGAAACCGAGGAAACACTTTTCAAAACAAAAATCATCTTTAAAAAGGCGACGATTTCAGAAAAATACAACAATCGATGTTCTGACAGCTTACAAAAGTTATTTTCGAGGGGAAATTTTTATGTTTTCTTCGTCTGAGCTAGCCCGTGATGTAGACATGTGTGTTTCAAAAATAAAGACTGACCAGCAGAAATGAAAACAAAAACAAACCAGAAAACAAAAAAAACAAACAACAAAGAAAACAAAAACAAAAAATATTTACAAGAGGTGCTCAGATGAGTCATCAGGTAAAGTATTTTTTTAGAGCTTGGCCATTCACCGAGAAGGTGTCTGGCTGTCCCTCTAGATTCTACAGGCGAAAGGAACTGGGACCCAATTTCTCAGCGATTAAAAATGGTCCCAACCACAAGTTCTGAAACTTAGTATGCTCTCCTTTTCCCTCATGAGGTTTGTCCCATTTGAGGACAAGATCGCCTACCTCAAAATTTCTGTCAGAGACAGAATTGGAATCAAACCAGTTTTTGACAATGAGTTGATGTTGATCCAATTTTCGTTTTTCTTGAGCCCTTACTTCTTCTAACTTTAACAAAGCGTTAATTCAACTTTCCAATGGAGGGCAGTCTTCTTCTTGCACCCTCTGTGATAACTGCAGGGATGGAAGAAGGACATGCGGTGGAAGAATCACTTCTCTGCCGTAAACGAGAAAAAAGGGGGAATTTCCCACAATAGCTTTAGGGGTTACCCTGTCAGCCCAGATTGCATTAAAAAGTGCATTATGCCAATTTTTGTGATTTTCGGAAACCGTTCTCTTGATAATTTTAATCAGGTTTTTATTAGTTGATTCCACCAAACCGTTGCCTTGAGGGTAATAGCTGGCAGCGTACTTTAATTTTATTCCATTTTCTAAAGTGAAATCATTCATTTCAAGAGACGAAAAATAGGAGGCATTGTCAAATACCAAGCATTCAGGAATACCAAAATGAGTAATAATATTTGAATTCAGGAAGGATATTACCTGACTGGTATTTACAGCTTTTAATGGGGCAGCCTCAGACCATCTAGTGAAATAATATGTGGCTGTTATGATGTATTTATGCTACTGTGAGGATGCAGGATTGATTGGGCCTATAATATCCAAGCCCCACTGCTGAAAAGGGGAGTCTACCAAAACTGGTTGCAGCGGGAAAGATGGTTTCTGTATCCGTCCAGATGCCATTTGTAAGATTACACATTTGCGGCACAAGGTATGGGCGTCTCTGAAAAGGGTGGGCCAGTAATATCCTGCCCTTAATACTTTGTGGGCAGTGGTTGCTCCACCAAAATGCCCACCAGCTTCCCTTGCATGTAATTCCAATAAGACCTTTTCTGCTTCATCTTTTTCAAGACAGCGCATCAGTATCCCATTGAAATTTTGGCGAAACAAAATATTGTTTACTAGCTGAAATGAAGCAGACTTTAACCTTAATGCTCTCCTCTTTTTTGGGTCAAGGTGTTGGGGAGCTGATCCGTGCATAAGATAAAACTTGATGTCATCGTACCAAGGACTAGTAAAGTTTTGTGCACAACAGATTTGACTTTGATTGTGCGTATCAGTGTCATTTTGTTGTTCTGTAGTTGAATCAATAACCAACTTACATAAACCTTGGCCTCTAACAATTTGTGCTGGGGTGATTTCTAGGTCATATTCTTGTAAGGATGTGACCCAGTTCACCCTTTTTTCACCTAGTTCTTTCTGCACTAACAAATTTCTGACAGCAGGGTAAGGGACAATAATTTTTGTCCTGGATTTCAGCAGATTACATCGAAAGTGTTTTACTGCTTTAAAAACAACATAAGCTTGCTGATATACAGCTGGGTAATTTAGTTCTTCTCCCTTGAAGGCTGAGCTCATGAAGGCGATTGGAAATTCGTTGTTTTCATCATTCTTTTGGGTTAGGACAACAACGTAAGATCGATCAGAGGCAAACGTGTAGAGGGTGAAGTCTCGCGAAAAATCAGGGCTCATTAAAGAAGGAGTGTCTATTATGGCCTTTTTTATTGAATCAAAAGCCTGACTTTCTAAAGGTCCCCAATGGTACTGTACATATTTTTTTATTAAGTTTTGTAATGGTCTCACCATTTCTGAAAAGTTGGGGACGAATCTCCTAACAAAGTTTATCTGTCCTAAGAAGGATTGCATGGACTTTTTTTACGAGGGAGAGGGAAGTTTTGAAATAATTTGGGTCCTTTCAGGGTCAATAATCATGCCTTCATTTGATAAAATGAATCCGAGGAGTTTACATTTTTCTACTGCGAAGACAGATTTTTTAGGATTTAAAGAAATGTCGTACTTACGACATCGCTGTAGAACAGATCTTAAATGGGCTAGATGATATTATTTATTTTTTGAAAAGACAGTGACGTCATCTAAGTAAACTACTACAGATTGATTGATTAAACCACGGAAAGCGATATCCATTGCTCTCTGAAAAGTGGCACCGACATTTATGAGCCCAAAGGGAATCTTCCTATAAGCATAGGTACCCCATGGAGTGCGGAAGGTGGTTTTGAGTTGGTATGGAGGAGACATAAGGACTTGGTTATACCCTGAAAAACCATCTAGCAAGGATAATCTTTCAGAGCCAGATACTTGTTGAAGGATCTGCTCCATGCGAGGAACCGGGTAGTTATCTTTATCAGACGCTCGATTTAAATTTTGAAAATCGACACATAGTCGAATTTCACCACTCTTCTTCCTCACAGGGACAAGATTAGAGGCCCATTGTGTATGCCTTACTGGGAAGATTATTTTAGCATTTAGGAGTTTGTTTAATTCTTTCTTGACCGTTGGTTTGAGTTTCGGGTGCATCTTTCTTAACTTCTTTTGGAAAGTTTGGGTTTGGGTTTTGATGGGAATAGTGTGTTGTATGATGTTAGGGTCAAAGGTCTTTAGGTCGTCATACGTTCAGGCAAAGACATCTTTGAATTCCTTAAACAAATTAATAAAAGCTAACTTTTCTTGCTCAGAACATCCCAACCTCAAATTGATGCACTGTGGGTTGTCTTTAGTTCATAAATTTACTTTTTCATGTGTCAAGGAAGAACTATTCGTTTTACAATTCACTGATTTTCTGAATTTATCATGAAGATCATAATTTTTTTCTAATTTAACCACAGATCTTGAGATAGAGTTTACCATATCGGATGTAGATTCCGGGGATCTTGGATCTGGTATTACCGTAAAGTCGTGAAGATTTTTGTCATGGGTACCTTCGTCGATCACTACGCCTTGGAAAGTTTCTTCAATGTGCAGAAAACTGATGATCTGTTGATCGTCATCGAAGACTCCAATTTGTAATGTTGTCCAGGACGGATGGCCTGAACAACAATTCGACGAAAAATGCATTTGGAGATAGGCCTTCTGCAGGGAAAAGTTTTGAAGCAACGTTAGCTAACAAATCAGCTTCAGTATTATTCAATCTCGGAATATAATTTATGTTAAACGCAGAAAAATTGTTCATCAAATTCCATACCTCAGTGTGATAGCTTTTTAGGTGTGGAGATAAACAGTGGATAGAATTTTTTACCTGTCTGACCACTATTTCTGAATCACCAAAAACAGTCAAATTCTGAATGTTTAAAACCAGTGCTTTTCTGAGACCTTGCAGGAGTGCCTCATATTCAGCTGTGTTGTTTGTACATTCGAATTCTAACTGGCAGGCAATCAAAGTCTTGTTACCTGCTGGATCAATGAGCACGCACCCTTCTCTAGCTCCTTCCTTAGATTTTGACCCATCGAAATAAAGAGACCAGATTTGATTTTCATCGGGTGTATGTGACCACTGGGAGGAAGTTGTTGGCTGCGTACATGTCAAAATGTCAGACTGTTGTTCGAGATCATTAATGGTAGAGGTTTCGGCCATGAAATTGCCGAAAAAAGTGTCCATCCTCTGTTTTTCAGGCAAATTGGCAGAAGTAGTGAATGGTTCATTGGGATCATTTAAATCAGTTACCGTGAACTTAAGATATCGTTCACGATTTACCTTGATTTTGTTAGGCTTTCCATTCTCGGGCAACCACAAGTGAGACCAATCCGTTGCAAAATAGCCATGTAATTGCTCTGATCAATTTCTACTTAAAAAAAACCATATACTGCTGGGATATCTACAACAATGATATCAATCACTTGATGGACTTTAGGATTAGATGATAATCTGATAAGCACATCTTTCAATTCACTTATTACTTGAACGCTAGTTCGATCAAGCTGAATAATTTTTAAGCTGGACGGTTGAACTTCGGCATTAATTTTTTGACAGACAGACCAAGGAATTACGTTAGATGGTGCACTTGACTCTAACATACAGTTATGTACATTCCTATTGAAAATTTCAAAAGTCAACAAAAACGGAGGGACATTTCTGCGAGTATTAATAGTGGAAGTCTGTTGTTTTTTAATCGTAGCCCCTAAAACTAGTTTATCTATATTTGTTACACTTTTTACAGGAAGGTCTCTTTTATCATGAGGTTCGGATGTTGTTTTGGCGGAGACCTTTTGAGGTGTTTTGGTGCTATTTTCAACAGTTTTATTGTTGTTCAAATTGTTGTTTATGTTGTTTTCTGCAATATTCTGCAACATCTTTTGTAACAGAAAAGTGAATTTTAATAATTCGTAAACATAAATGTTATCCCTAAGTTTTTTTAGATCCTCAATCAAATCATATTCTAAACTTGGGGCTGATGAATTTTGTTTAGTTTCAATTGATTTGGACTGTTTTGGAGGCACAATAGTTGCAATTTCAGAACAAGGGTTATTTGTTGTTTTACTCCTGGTATTGTAAGGATGCACTGTTTCGAAATTAGCCTGAAAAATGCTGTCCGAAAAATGTCCGAAAATGTTTGGAGAGGGTTCATCTTCTTCTACTGTCTCTTGTTCAGCTACTTCTTCAGGAATTTCAGGGGGCACTAAGTTATCATATTCCTCTAGAATCGTCTAGATAGCAAACTGTAAGCTTTCTAAGTTTAGGCCTTTAGAAGTTGGGTTCGGTCGATTTGTGGGAAAAGGCTTCCTGAAAGGGGGTTTGTAAGGCCCCTTGCTCAAAGAAGCTTATTCAGCTAATCTTTTTAAATCTATAACCTGATTGGATAACTTCTGAACGACTTTCTGCAAGTTTTCTAGATCCGAACTTTCTGGTTGGGCTTTGTTTTGGAGAGGTCTAGGAAGGATTTCTATTTTCTTCTTAGAGGACGAGGGGTTTTCTAATTTGTTAGAGGTACAGTCCTTTAAGATGAGAATATCTTTCTCGATTTGACTTGCCTCTTCAAAGGCTTCTAATAATGTGTCTTTCTTGGACCTCTTTACCCAAATGGCTATGTTTTTATTTAAGGCTTTCATGTAGTATGCTACAATAAGATTTTCGGCAGGCTCGAATCCGTGGGGATTCAGTTTTTTAGTGTCAGGAACCTTTGATTAAAGTCCTTTATCTTTTCTTTGGGGTTCATTTTTAAACTAGAAAGTTCCATGACTAGAACTTCAGGAGACTTGTCGTCTCCGAACTTCTCAAGGAAACATGACTCGAATTTATCCCATGACACGATGGTGTGGGGTTGTTGGGCAAAGTACCAGGTAGAGGCGTTGCCTTCAAAGGTGTAGGGAAACAATCTGCACACTACGTCTTCATGCTCAACACTACGGAGCCTCATGACTAGCATAAACTTTTTGATATGATCTTCAACGATCTGCTTGGAGTCTGGGTCAAATTTAGGGAGCCACTTCTCTGGGTGCTTAGGTAAAGGATGCTGGGGCCTAGGTATGGCCACTGCATCTTGGTCGAGCCAAGGTCTGGTGGGATTGTTTGGATTTTCCATAGGTGTGGGTGGCGTTGAAGGCTAAGACAAAGAGTTTCCTTCGTCCGATTACTCTTCTCCAGAAGAAGAAGGAGATGAAGGTGGTGGTAATGGTGGAATACCAGATCCTCTTACTGCAAGAGTGAGAATATGATCTGGATCTATAGGATTTAAAGTGAGATCAGTACCTCCGAGTTGTTCCCTGATATCAGAGAAGTCTAATGGTTGGTTCAAAGGTCAACCTGGTTGTTTGATACGGGCTAAGGCACTGTGCGTTCTTATGAGGGATTAACGGACAATTTCTTGAACGTTAGATCCTGTGGGGTTTGGTGTTACTGGTTCAACAACTTTCTGTGGAATATCGTTGGATGTGGTTTCTATTTGGGAGACAATATTGTCGTCGGAATGACTTCTTGTCACTACAGGTGAGTGGGTGTGTGGGGGAGGAGTCTTGCGACCTCCACATGCCATCAATAGTTTTTTGGCCATGCCATCAATAGTTTTTAGGCCCTCCTTCTAGCGCCATTTATTGATAGGTGAAATTGACCACTTGTCAACTGGAGGAGTGAATACGGTCCGGGGTTGTCTAATTAACCCAAGCCGTTTGGATTAATTCACTCCGACGGGTTTTGCGGCTCCGTTAGCCGATCTAAGTCCTAAAGAAAGAAAAAATAACTAAAGGAAAAACAATAACCTAATAAATAAAAATTACTAAAATCTATAATTACATTTAAGTATATATATGTACAATCTATATGTATAATAATTCTATTTATAATATATATAAAATATATACAAATTACAAATTTTAATCTAAATCCACGAAAATCGAATGTAAATTGGTCTTTTAAACAACAATGAAACTACTATCTAATCTTTTTGATTTGTTTTCTTAGATGTTTATACTCAAGAAATCGAATATCAAACTATCTAATTGAAAAAGGAAATAACAGATGGTAGAAAGTATTTTAACTATATGAAACTTCTATATTCATTAAACAAATGAAATCAAATAACAAGCTGACCTGTTATTGCATCCAATGTCCGTTCAATATGTAATATCTAACCACCTTTATCTGATGAGGTAAACCTGCGACAGATCTTGAGATTGCCCCTAATAAATGTGAAGAAATAATGATGGAGTTTGAATTATAATAACATTACACATAATAGATGCAGTCACAATTATCTTATAATTTGCAAGTAGTTATGATGAGATAATTCTTCTTATAAAAACTTGCATGTAAATATTCAACTGAAATTAGAGATAAATCTTCTAACTTAAATTGGATAGATGATCACTGTGTATATATTGTATATCAGACATAAGATGCGGGCAGCATATAAAATGAATTATGTCAAAGGATAATAAATCATGACACCGAAAGTAATCACCATCTATTATCAAATTAACATAGACATAACCTGAATCAAAACATTATATAGAAAAGCTAAAGTTGTAACGTGCACTCTGTTTCATTCAAGTCTGCAATAAAAACACCCATACTCTTGAACCAGGCTGAGATGTTTATCTTTACAAAAATAATATGTTTATATATGTTACAGGAAACATAACTATTTCTTGTTGATAAGATCAAATTGGTTTCAAAAATAGAGGGGGATGCAACCTCCCTGATTTCATTAGATATAAAAAAACTACCAACAATCTAATTCTGTTTATCAAAAATAGATAACAGATATGACTGGGAGATCTTCGGAAGTGTCTCATATCATCTTTGAAATCATGGGCTCCTTAATTATCCTGAAAACAAAAGAAAATAAAAATATCTCAGATGTATTCTGCCATCAAATCAAACAATTCGAATTTCCTTAACTGGCTACATAATCTTGTGATTTTGTAGCTAGTTATAATAGCAAATGCAATCTTATTTTATTGAAAAATAAAAGAAACTAATCCTAATAATAAAAATAGTTTATTCAATAAAATCAAATATCCTACTTTAAGAATGACAAATGATTATGCTAACTAAATCATACCTTAAATAAAAAAACCAAATCATGTAAAGAAAATTTGGAATTAATGATAACTGTAGCTGCCTCTACATTTTTGAAAATGACACGTCCTGTAGTTTTCAAGCGTTTCTCCTTCCCTTGGATTATGGATTCGAGTCTATTGTTTTCGTTTGTCAACATATCCACTTGGTATCTTAAATACTTGAGTCGTGACTGTAGCAGTGGAACATCGGTATAATACCTGTCGATCCACGATCGACACACATCACATTGCGACTGTAATGAGTTTGCATCAGCACGAACAACGTTATGGGTCGGAGAAACATCCATGCGAATGGTGGATTTATCACAGAGCTGGATACCAGGGAATTTTGGGTTATACTTTAGACAAGGAGGGAAATTATTAACATAATCATAAGGTCGATCCAAATAAAGCCTGAAAAACACGAGGTCCTCTTCAGCCAAGAATTTATCAATTTCTGAATTTGAGCTTTCGCTGACTTCAATCATGCTAACCATATCTGCACAGGGTTTCGTTTTATTTCGAACACTTCGAGAAATCAACCGACCAACTCTTTTGTTTTTGAAATTGACATCAACACTACCTTTTGGCTTCTTTCCTATAGGTTTCTTAACAGTTTTAGTGCAATCCTTTGGATGTGTAACCGGTAGATTGTCCTATTGACTAACATTAGGGTAGCTCGAGGGTTCGTTATTAGGGGAAAAATCATAGGTTTGGAGCGGTGAGGAAGAGGTCGTAGGGTTCACAAGGGTTTCCACAATGACCGACTTATCTACCTGTCCCAACTCATGGTTGCCAAAACCATTTCGTGTAATGAATGCATCCCAAAAATCATTTTGCGACTGTAACTGGTGCAGGAGGATGATGTTAATGAGGCCATGATGAAATAAACTTGAATCTGACCTTTATTTCCTAAACCGTTTATCCATTTTATACATACTTCTGAGCAGGAAGTAAGGCATATTCAACGGAAAACCAATAAAACTCATAAGAAAGCGTATATGATATAGGAAAACAAGTCTGAATCATCCTTCACACGTGATGAATTGCTTCACTACAGCAAGAAAATAATGCCACCTAGGTTTTAATAATGAAACCGACATACCTCGATTGTAGCTGGTTATTTTTTGTGAGGTGAACAATAAAGTCCAGGGGACCTCCTCCACTTTCGCATTCTTGAACCATTTCTGACCAACTGCTGGCAATCCCATGGCCTGGCTCAGGAATTCTTCGGTCACTTCTAATTGCACATCATTGATCTTTGCCCTACAACCATCAAGGGTTAAGGCAAACTCTTGGGCAACTTGAAGATTGAAACCCTGGAACGTTTTTATAAAAATGTGCCAACCATTCCTTTCTAAATCCTCCCTAGCATTATCATACGAGAGAAAGGTTTGGGTGCCATTCGGCTCAACCCTTACCACTGGAGCCATGCTGAAAGAATGGAAAACTAATGCGCAACACACAAGTAGGGTTTTAAGAAAAAACGTAGCAGAGCCATAGTCCTGAGCTATATCAAAAACACTCAGTTACGATCCAAACGGTAGGCAAAGTGTTAATCACAACGCGTGTGAGCAAATTCGTGAAGCTCGAGACTATGCTAAGGAGTAATGGCGTGATGTACATGTTGTATTGCCACCTTGGAATTAGGTACATGTTAGGACCAGAGTACTCTAAAAACTATAGTGTGCGCATCATAGTTTGATTGCAAAGATAGGTGAGTTTACAAAAATTGAATAGTTCAAACTTTCATAAAAGGAATAAGGTCAAAAATCAACCAAAATCAATGCAAAAAATTGAAAATCAAATAGTGGGGAGTCTTTCATTCATGCAACCAATACTTTCTCTTAGGCATGCTTAGAATCAAGAGATCACAAACAAGGAGAGCAACATACTCATAACAAAGATCACAATTCTATAATAAACCACATGAGCAGTTTCCCTTTAATCAAAATTTCAAAACCAAATGGCAATCCCAGCTGCGAGTTTTCATGCTTGCAGTCACGAAAACAAAAATCGAAAAGACGATATGTAAAAAGCGATGATTGACAACTGTCATTTAGTGACAATGCTCATGATGAGTAACGAAATTTGATAGACCCTATGTAGGAAGCTTATAAACAATAGTAATTGTATAATTGCTGCCAATAATGGCGACACGCTGGGAGAAGCAGTTATCTCTGTTACACGAACGAGTTTAGGTTAGAAAAATCTGAAAAGCTTCAAATCGAAAAACCACTTAAAATCCATTTGAACATCTCAAATAATCATAACAGCGTTCAGTTTCAGACAACTTTTATTTAAAGAAATGAAAACTAGTGACAACTTAGCAAAAGAGAGCCACGATGTTAAGCTAAAATCTCCAATACTATTGACTGGGCCGCTACTGCCAGCAGGCGTCCATAGCCTTGACAGGGATGTCAATTAACCCACTCTAACGTCTGTATCCTATCAAGAAACTCCAAATCAAAAATGAAGGACAATTAAGGCTAAAAACAAGATCCATATCTGAGAATTTTCGTTTACCTGACATTACTTTGCTACCAGCAGGCCTGTTCAGTACCCCGACGAAGTTATCTTAGCGTCATGCATGCATTTACCCGCTGCCAGTAGACTTGTTCAGTGTCCCGGCGGGTTTACAAACACTTCCCACAGCTCTTTGAAATTTTATTGATGTTATAGTTTTTGAAATATTGGATAGAGCAGGGTGATGCTGAAAATTCCAATTTTTAAGTTGCAGATTTTTTTTTTTTTATGTTGTCCTTCATCGAGATCCAAAAATGGTTTATAAATAAAACTGTCTTTTAAGAATAGGAAGACATTGTTGAGTTGTTCTCTTAAAGAATAGGGACAGCGTAAAAATATTTTTATAGATGGTCATGAATTCTCTCAATTACAGATTGAAACTAAGGAAAGTCTTTTCAAAACAAAAATCATCTATAACAAAGCGACGATTTCAAAAAAATACAACAATCGATGTTCTGACAGCTTACAACAGTTATTTTTGAGGGGAATTTTTTTTGTTTTCTTCATCTGAGCTAGCCCGTGATGCAGGCATGTGTGTTTCGAAAAGAAAGATTGACCAGCAGAAATGAAAACAAAAACAAACCAGAAAATTAAAAAAAACAAACAACAAAGAAAACAAAAACAGAAAATACTTACAAGAGGTGCTCCGATGAGTCATCAGGTAAAGTGTTTTTTTAGAGCTTGGCCATTCACCGGGAAGGTGTCTGGCTTGTTGGACAACTGAGAGGGTGGGGGTGAATCAGTTGTTACTGTGCTTAAACAATTATGCTTCTTTTTAAACTCTTTGCAGAAACACTGAAGGACAATCACAATAGTGCAGGGAAGTAAGCAATAGCATATTTAGTATCAGTCACACACATGTGATACACAGAGATAGATATTTCCTGAGGAAACCCATAAAGGGTAAAAACCTCTTTTTCTTTATATGATAAGTAATAGTTACATTCTTTACATTATCATACATATGAGCACCAACTCATAATGAGGATACAACCTCTGTTTTACAAGCTGCTACTTGTTGAGAGCACCAACTCTCTGTTTTCTCTAGAACCCACTAGAAGGAAGCACCAACTCCCTGGTTTCTCTAGCACCAACTAGAAGGAAGCACCAACTCCCTGAGTGTTTCCAGCACCAACTGGATGGAAACACCAACTTCCAATCATACAGGCACCAACCTGTATAACAGAGAACAAGAGTTCTCCCTTGCACCACCCTGCCACCCTGGTTTCTCTGGCTGCAACCAGATGGAAGCTACAACTCCCTGTGTTCAAGCACCCACTTGAACCTATGAGGACAAAAATCCTCCCCAGAACCTCCCTTCCACCCTGAAATATAAATCTTTGCTACTGAAACTTATTACAGTGATATAATGTTCAACAATGGCTTACCAGACTCATCACTGTTCTGCTGCATTTCGTTGCTCTGTCTGCCTCAATGCCTTCCTACACACATGACTTGCGCTATCTGTTCTTTTTCTTTTTATGCTCTGTGCGCCATGTCCATTCATTTCACAGATTCTCTTCTGTTCAATTCAGTTGCTGCACTCTCCTCCTTCTTCACACATGAATCACCTTCAATAGCAGCAACCATAGAAACTCCAATAGCAACAACAACCGCATCTCTTCTCTGTACCGTGTATTTATAGCTTCTGTGCACCTTGTGCATGCAATGTTCGCAATGCCTCTGCATGCTGACTCCACGTCGATATCCTCCACCTCTCGAGTGCTCTGCCTGATCATCATCGTGACTCTTCAACTTATCTGGCAGTTCAACCCTTGTGTCTATCATCACTAGGTGTTATGCCGAGATTCCTTTTTCTCCCTGGCAGTTGAGACTCTTCGTCTTCTCTGTGAAAGTTGAGCTCACCTTCTCTGTTTCAGTTACAGGCCTCAATGCCCATCCATCTGTTAATCGCCTCCACGAACATCTTCTTCCCTCTTGAATATTCTCAAAGGCTCTTCACCTTCTCTGTCAATCATCCCCAAGTGTCTTCGAGTCTTCTGGCTGAAACCATGAGTGGTTTCTGGCAGTTATACTATGTCGTGCTACAGTTGCCCTCCGATCTTGTTCAAATTCATCTGCACCATTGGATATGCAGCGAGCAAATCTAGACGGCCAGAATCTATGCTCCCAGATCTATGGTCGTGATTGGATTCTGGAGCCCCCCTACCATTCTATCTTTAAGCGGAGGGGGGGCATCCAGAATTGGGTGCGCATCTCTCGAGCGGCCAGGATTAGAGTACCTAGATCTCTCGAGCGTCCAGGATTAGAGTACCTAGATCAACGACGCTCAAGCGATTCCGGACCCCCTTTTCCATTCGGCCTTTAATTAAAGGCGGGGGGGTCTGGAATGGTGGGGTATCAAGGAAGGGCCCCATTCCTGTCGTGTCACCTTTTGTATCGTTCTCCTCCCCACCTGCCATTTGTTCTCCACCTGACCATACACCAAGGCTCGTTCCCTTTAGCCCCTCCTTATCCTCCGACATCTGTCCATCTCCCAATTACCGAAACTCTGAAGTGGTGTAAATATGCTGACGTCACATGTGGATTGACACGTGTTGAATACTGCCATGTGTCACTCTGATTCGTGACTTACATGTGCCTGAAATGTTGAATCAGTCTAACACTTGTCACTACCTGGTTGTGCCACATGTTCCTAGCTGACGTGGTATGCTAACGTGAGTCGGATCGATGGTCCAGATCACATCTTGATCTGACGGCTGCGATTAAATCGCAAAATCGCATATCGCGATTTCGGGTTTCCTATGGTTATTATTCTTTGACCTCTTCAACTCTCAATCCGCGAAACTCTGAAATGTAATGAGATCACCGGTCCAGATCAGACCTTGATTCAATGGCTTCGATTAAATCGCGATTTCACAATTCTTGTTGCATTGTTTCTTTTCCCTCTCCATGTCGCGATTCGTGAAACTCCAATATGGAGTTGGATCAATGGTCCAGATCTGATCTTGATTCAACGACTGCGATTAAGTCACGATTTTGCATATCGCGAAATCAGGATTTCTGTGGATGATATTACTTGACATCTCCAACTCTCGATCCCCAAAAATCTGGCATGGACTGGAATCAACAGTCCAGATTCAACCTTTATCTGACGGCTGAGATTAAATCGCGATTTCAGATATCGCGATTACGCCCGCTTCTCCTTGTACCTTAAAGGACGTGCGGGTTCTTCTTGATCCAATGATGGTCGGACCCTGCGCTTGGATCTAACTCCTGAGATCTGTCCTCCTCTTCTGCGCGCTCCTCTTTTCTACATTGAGATCTGACAGTCATCAGGAATTCGGGATGGGATCCAACAATCATTGACGCTTCTCCTCCAGAGATTACGCATCCTCCTTTCTTGGAAGAATTTCTAAGTGTCAAGGGCCTTGACCTTTGATCCGCCTGACGCTATCTCTCTTGAGCTTTATCCATGAGTTAACCTCATCTCTAGTGCACACCTACGCACTGCATTCAACTCTGCGCTAATTCCTCCTGAGCTTACTTTGTTCATGTTTTTCCATCGATGCACACTCTGATCCTGCCATCAATGATAAGCACATACTTCCTATAAAGCATGCCAACCATCCTCTACACTATCTCTTCTGATCTTATTGAGCTTGCTCTGCAGCGTCTTCCCAAACTACTTCTGATGCCCGTCTGTTCTTCTCAAACTACTTATGGTGACCGTCTGTTACATTCTTCTTGTACTCAAGCCATCATCGTTGTTGTACTTTCCATAAATGACAAGCATATGCTACTTGTTAAATATTTTCCAACAATCTCCCCCTTTGGCATTGATGGCAACTAAGGCACCCAAATTCTTTTCTCCCCCTTTGACATCAATGTCAAAGAGAACATGCTCCCCCTGAGCTATGGCAGTATTTTTGGGAGGTATCAGATATTAAGATCAACACAAACTCCCCCTAACAGGAAGGACTCTCTTATATGAGGCCTGCAGATGTTTGTATCCAAACCAGAGTCTTTTTTATTTATTTATTTGTTGTTGGACATGTTTATCTTCAACTTCCGTTGTATCCTCTGTAGAGTACTCAAAATTGCTCACCTCTCTTACTCGGACTCCTTTATCAATCTTCTCATGAGTGGATGATTCCCCATGTCACTGTTATATCTCTGCTTCTGACTATTTCCCCCCTTTGTTCCTAAAAGTTAACTTTCCTTGACAAGGTCTTTCCTCCTGTTACTTCTACAGGATGTCATGTATATCATTTTGTAGAACAAAACGTTGGTGTTGAAGAGGCTGCTATCCCACTCACACTTTGCGTAATTGTTTCTTGTTACTATTCAAACAACCCTTGGATCTCCCCATTGATTCTTATCGATTTCTAATGCTGCATTTCATATTTCTTCCATGATGCATACAATCCAAGGTTTTTATCTCCAT
>ML795706.1:241065-264733 GCA_009831015.1 Picea engelmannii | reverse complement strand
CTCCTAAGGCCATTAGGTATGTTCTCATCCTAACCTTCCAGAAGGAAAAATTCGTTCCATCAAATAAAGGAGGCCTAGTGACTGAAGTCCCTTCATGGATTGTCATGTTTAAGCTCTAGGATCTACCCTTAGATAGAAGGGGCTCTCTCTGATACCAATTGTTGGACAACTGAGAGGGGGGGTGAATCAGTTGTTACTGTGCTTAAACAATTATGCTTCTTTTTAAACTCTTTGTAGAAACACTGAAGGACAATCACAATAGTGCAAGGAAGTAAGTAATAGCATATTCAGTATCAGTCACACACATGTGATACACAGAGACAAATATTTCCTGAGGAAACCCATAAAGGGTAAAAACCTCGTTTTCTTTATATGATAAGAAATAGTTACATTCTTTACATTATCATACATATTAGCACCAACTCATAATGAGGCTACAACCTCTGTTTTGCAGGCTGCTACTTGCTGAGAGCACCAACTCTATGTTTTCTCTAGCACTCACTAGAAGGAAGCACCAACTCCCTGGTTTCTCTAGCACCAACTAGAAGGAAGCACCAACTCCCTGAGTGTTTCCAGCACCAACTAGATGGAAGCACCAACTTCCAATCATACATGCACCAACCTGTATAACAAAGAACAAGAGTTCTCCCTTGCACCACCCTGCCACCTTGGTTTCTCTGGATGCAACCAGATGGAAGCTACAACTCCCTGTGTTCAAGCACCCACTTGAACCTCTGAGGAAAACAGTCCTCCCTAGCACCTCCCTTCCATCCTGAAATATAAATCTTTGCTACTGAAACTTATTACAGTGATATAATGTTCAACAATGGCTTACCATACTCATCACTGTTCTGTTGCATTTCGTTGCTCTGTCTGCCTCACTGCCTTCCTACACACATGACTTGCGCTATTTGTTCTTCTTCTTTTTATGCTCTATGCGCCATGTCCATTCACTGCACAGATCCTCTTCTGTTCAATTCAGCTACTGCACTCTCCTCCTTCTTCACACATGAATCACCTTCAATAGCAACAACCACAGAAACTCCAATAGCAATAACAACCGCATCTCTTCTCTGTACCATGTATTTATAGCTTTTTTGCACCTTGTTCATGCAATGTTCGCAATGCCTCTGCATGCTGACTCCGCACCGATATCCTCCACCTCTCGAGTTCTCTGCCTGATCATCATCGCGACTCTTCAACTTCTCTGGCAGTTCAACCCATGTGTCTATCATCACTAGGTGTTATGCCGAGATTCCTTTTTCTCCCTGGCAGTTGAGACTCTTCGTCTTCTCTGTGAAAGTCGAGCTCACCTTCTCTGTTTCAGTTACAGGCCTCAATTCCCATCCAGCTATTAATCACCTCCATGAACATCTTCTTCCCTCTTGAATATTCTCAGAGGCTCTTCACCTTCTCTGTCAATCATCCCCAAGTGTTTTCGAGTCCTCTGGCTGAAACCATTAGTGGTTTCTGGAAGTTATACTATGTAGTGCTACAGTTTCCCTCCGATCTTTTTCAAATTCATTTGCACCATTGGATATGTAGAGAGAAAATTTGGACGGTCAGAATCTTTGCTCCCAGATCTACGGTCGAGATTGGATTTAGGAGCCCCCCTGCCATTCTATATTTAAGCGGAGGGGGGGGGGGTCCGGAATTGGGCGCGCATCTCTCGAGCGGCTAGGATTAGAGTACCTAGATCAATGACTCTCAAGCAATTTCGGACCCCCTTTTCCATTCTACCTTTAATTAAAGGGGGGGGGGTCCAGAATGGTGGGGTATCGAGGAAGGGCCCCATTCCTGTCGTGTCACCTTTTGTATCGTTCTCCTCCCCACCTATCGTCTATTCTACACTTGACCGTGTGCCAAGGCTCGTTCCCTTTATCCCCTCCTTGTCCTCCGACATCTGTCCATCTCCCAATTACCGAAACTCTAAAGTGGTGTAAATCTGTTGACGTCACACGTAGATTGACACGTGTTGAATACTGCCATGTGTCACTCTGATTCGTGACTTACATGTGCCTGAAATGTTGAATCAGTATGACACTTGTCATTACCTGGTTGTGCCACGTGTTCCTAGCTAACGTGGTATGCAAACGTGAGTCGGATCGATGGTCCAGATCACATCTTGATCTGACGGCTATGATTAAATCGCAAAATCGCATATCACGATTTTGGGATTCCTGTGGTTATTATACTTTGACCTCTTCAACTCTCAATCCGTGAAACTCTGAAATGTATTGAGATCAATGGTCCAGATTAGACCTTGATTCAATGGCTGCGATTAAATCGCGATTTCACAATTCTTGTTGCATTGTTTCTTTTCCCTCTCCATGTCGCGATTCGTGAAACTCCGATATGGAGTTGGATCAATGGTTCAGATCTGATCTTGATTCAATGGCTGTGATTAAGTCGCGATTTCACATATCTTGAAATCATGATTTCTGTGGATGATATTACTTGACATCTCCAACTCTCGATCCCCGAAACTCCGACATGGACTGGAATCAACAGTCCAGATTCAACCTTGATCTGACGGCTGAGATTAAATCATGATTTTAGATATCGCGATTACGCCCGCTTCTCCTTGTACCTTAAAGGATGTGCGGGTTCTTTTTGATCCAACGATGGTCGGACCCTGCGCTTGGATCTAACGCCTGATATTTTTCCTCCTCTTCTGCGTGCTACTCTTATCTACATTGAGATCTAACGGTCATCAGGAATTCGAGATGGGATCCAACGATCACCGATGCTTCTCCTCCAGAGCTTATGCATCCTCCTTTCTTGGAAGAATTTCTAAGTGTCAAGGGCCTTGACCTTTGATCCGCCTGACGTTATCTCTCTTGAGATTTAACCATGAGTTAACCTCATCCCTGGTGCACACCTACGCACTGCATTTGACTCTGCGCTAATTCCTCCTGAGCTTACTTTGTTCCTGTTTTTCCATCGATGCACACTCTGATCCTGCCATCAATGATAAGCGCATACTACCTATAAAGCATGCCAACCATCCTCTACACTATCTCTTCTGATCTTATCGAGCTTTCTCTGCAGCGTCTTCCCAAACTACTTTTGATGCCCATCTATTCTTCTCAAACTACTTCTGGCGCCCGTCTGTTACATTCTTCCTATACTCAAGCCATCATCGTTGTTGTACTTTCCATCAATGACAAGCATATGCTACCTGTTAAACATTTGCCAAGTCCCTCTAGATTCTGCAGGCGAAAGGAATTGGGACCCAATTTCTCAGCGATTAAAAATGGTCCCAACCACAAGTTCTGAAACTTAGTATGCTCTCATTTTCCCTCATGAGGTTTGTCCCATTTGAGGACAAGATCGCCTACCTCAAAATTTCTGTCAGAGGTAGAATTGGAATCAAACCAGTTTTTGACAATGAGTTGATGTTGATCCAATTTTTGTTTTGCTTGAGCCCTTACTTCTTCTAACTTTTACAGAGCATTAATTCGACTTTCCAATGGAGGGAAGTATTCTTCTTGCACCCTCTGCGATAACTGTAGGGATGGAAGAAGGACATGCGGTGGAAGAATCGCTTCTCTGCCATAAACGAGAAAAAAGGGGGAATTTCCCACAATAGCTTTAGGTGTTACCCTGTCAGCCCAGATTGCATTAAAAAGTGCATTATGCCAATTTTTATGATTTTCGGAAACCGTTCTCTTGATAATTTTAATCAGGTTTTTATTAGTTGATTCCGCCAAACCACTGCCTTGAGGGTAATAGCTGGCAGAGTACTTTAATTTTATTCCCTTTTCTAAAGCGAAATCATTCATTTCAAGAGACAAAAAATAGGAGGCATTGTCAAATACCAAGCATTCAAGAATACCAAAACGAGTAATAATATTTGAATTCAGGAAGGATATTACCTTACTGGTATTTACAGCTTTTAATGGGGCAGCCTCAGACCATCTAGTGAAATAATCTGTGGCTGTTATGATGTATTTATGCTGCTGTGAGGATGCAGGATTGATTGGGCCTATAATATCCAAGCCCCACTGCTGAAAAGGGGAGTCTACCAAAACTAGTTGCAACGGGAAAGATGGTTTCTGTATCCGTCCAGATGCCATTTATCAGATTACAGATTTGCGGCACAAGGTATGGGCGTCTCTGAAAAGGGTGGGACAGTAATATCCTGCCCTTAATACTTTGTGGGCAGTGGTGTCTCCACCAAAATGCCCACCAGCTTCCCTTGCATGTAATTCCAATAAGACCTTTTCTGCTTCATCTTTTTCAAGACAACGCATCAGTATCCCATTGAAATTTTGGCGAAACAAAATATTGTTTACTAGCTGAAATGAAGTAGACTTTAACCTTAATGCTCTCCTCTTTTTCGGGTCAAGGTGCTAGGGAGCCGATCTGTGCATAAGATAAAACTTGATGCCATCGTACCAAGGACTAGTAAGGTTTTGTGCACAACATATTTGACTTTGATTGTGTGTATCAGTTTTATTTTGTTGTTCTGTAGTTGAATCAGTAACCAACTTACATAAACCTTGGCCTCTAAAAATTTGTGCTGGGGTGATTTCTAGGTCATATTCTTGTAAGGATGTGACCCAGTTCGCCCTTTTTTCACCTAGTTCTTTCTGCACTAACAAATTTCTGACAGCAGGGTAAGGGACAATAATTTTTGTCCTGTATTTCAGCAGATAAGATCGAAAGTGTTTTACTGCTTTAAAAACAACATAAGCTTGTTGATCTACAGCTGGGTAATTTAGTTCTTCTCCCTTGAAGGCTGAGCTCATGAAAGCGATTGGAACTTTGTTGTTTTCAACATTCTTTTGGGTTAGAACAACAGCGTAAGATCGATCAGAGGCAAACGTGTAGAGGGTGAAGTCTCGTGAAAAATCAGGGCTCATTAAAGAAGGAGCGTCTATTATGGCATTTTTTATTGAATCAAAAGCCTGACTTTCTAAAGGTCCCCAATGGTACTATACATATTGTTTTATTAAGTTTTGTAATGGTCTCACCATTTCTGAAAAACTGGGGACGAATATCCTAACAAATTTTATCTGTCCTAAGAAGGATTGCATGGACTTTTTTGACGAGGGAGGGAACAGTTTTGAAATGACTTGGGTCCTTTCAGGGTCAATAATCATCCCTTCATTTGATACAATGAATCTGAGAAGTTTACCTTTTTCTACTGCGAAGACATATTTTTTAGGATTTAAAGAAATGTCGTACTTATGACATCGCTGCAGAACAGATCTTAAATGGGCTAGATGATCTTCTTTATTTTTTGAAAAGACGGTGACGTCATCTAAGTAAACTACTACAGATTGATTGATTAAACCGCGGAAAGCGATATCCATCGCTCTCTGAAAAGTGGCACCGGCATTTATGAGCCCAAAGGGCATATTCCTATAAGCGTAGGTACCCCATGGAGTGCGGAAGGTGGTTTTGAGTTGGTCTGGAGGAGACATAAGGACTTGGTTATACCCTGAAAAACCATCTAGCAAGGATAATCTTTCAGAGCCAGATACTTGTTGAAGGATCTGCTCCATGGGAGGAACCGGGTAGTTATCTTTATCAGACGCTCGGTTTAAATTTTGGAAATCGACACATAGTCGGATTTCACCACTCTTCTTCCTCACAGGGACAAGATTAGAGACCCACTATGTATGCCTTACTGGGAAGATTATTTTAGCATTCAAGAGTTTGTTTAATTCTTTCTTGATCGTTGGTTCGAGTTTCGGGTGCATCTTTCTTAACTTCTGTTGGAAAGGTTGGGTTTGGGTTTTGATGAGAATAGTGTGTTGTATGATGTTAGGGTCAAAGGTCATTATGTCATCATACGTTCAGGCAAAGACATCTTTGAATTCCTTAAACAACTTAATAAAAGCTACATTTTCTTTCTCAGAACATCCCAACCCCAAATTGATGCACTGTGGGTTGTCTTTAGTTCCTAAATTTACTTTTTCATGTGTCAAGGAAGAACTATTTGTTTTACAATTCACTGATTTTCTGAATTTATCATGAAGATCATAAAATTTTTCTAATTTAACCACAGATCTTGGGATAGAGTTTACCATATCCGATGTAGATTCTGGGGATCTTGGATCTCGTATTACCATAAAGTCGCAAAGATTTTTGTCATGGGTACCTTCGTCGATCACTGTGCCCTGGAAAGTTGCTTCCATGTGAAGAAAATTGATGATCTGTTGATCGTCATCAAAGAATCTCCAATTTGTAATGTTGTCTTGGACGGATGGCCTGAACAACAATTCAACGGAAAATGCATTTGGAGATAGGCCTTCTGCAGGGAAAAGTTTTGAAGTGACGTTAGCTAACAAATCAACTTTAGTATTATTCAATCTAGGAATAGAATTTATGTTAAAAACAGAAAAATTGTTCATCAAATTCCATACCTCAGTCTAATAGCTTTTTAGGTGCGGAGATAAACAGTGGATATAATTTTTTACCTGTCTGACCACTATTTCTGAATCACCAAAAACAGTCAAATTCTGAATGTTTAAATCCAGTGCTTTTCTGAGACCTTGCAGGAGTGCCTCATATTCGGCCGTGTTGTTTGTACTTTCGAATTCTAACCTGCAGGCAATCAAAGTCTTGTTACCTGCGGGATCAAAGTCTTTTATCATGAGGTTCGGATGTTGTTTTGGCGGAGACCTTTTGAGGTGTTTTGGTGATGTTTTCAACAGTTTTATTGTTGTTCGGATTGTTGTTTTTGCTGTTTTCTGCAATATTCTGCAACATCTTTTGTAACAGAAAAGGAAATTTTAATAATTCGTAAACATAAATATTACTTCATGTTGAGAATTTAAACTATGTTGGATATCACAATTCTTGGCAAGACCCTTAGTGAATATTAGACTAGAGACATGCATTGACGTCTATAAATAATGCTAGGGAGATGGCATTGAGCATTTAAAACTATGGTTTGAGATAAATAGACATAGAGATACTCATGCGATCAGGAAGTTGGAGCTTTGTCTTTCCTTGTTGGAACTCCCAGTAACCCCTGTTGGTACCCACTCGAGTAATATTGCATTAGATAGACATGAACCCAGATATTACTCCCGCATACCTTCGAGTATATCGAGATTCCCACAGGCATCTTGAAACCAACCAATCGGTCGTTGGACTGTTACAGTGCACCAAAAACAACATTCAGGAAGATTACCCTCGCGTACCATGGTTGTCTAAGCCTACAACTATATTTGATGGTTGTAGCATAAGGCACTCCTTTTCCTAGAAGCCTTTTTTTTTTCTTTTTTGAGTCTTTCCAAGGATATTTATGGTTTCATGAACATTTCAAATCTGAATAATCATGGAATAAACTTTAATGCATGACATACACTTAAAAATATTCATCATTTGGAAATCACTTAAGAGGTGTCCCTTTTGATTATTATTTTTATTTGCATAAGCTAAATCCTAGCCCTTTTCTCACTTATGCTAAAACCATAGGCTTAGGATCTATTATAGGGAATAGTCCCTTAGGTAGGAGACCATCATCCAAACCTAGATGTGTGAGGCAAGGTTGTCGAGGTGGAAATGGGCAGCTTGCCTGTAGTCTTCTTAGGTTTTCCCCTTGGAGAGGTTGGGATTTGGTAAACATTTTCACAACCTATCCTTTGATTAATTGTTGTAGATACATGAACAATTCATCATCTATATTTCACAACTTGGAATGGTTTAACATGTATATCTAATAATTATCTTCCATGGTTACAAAGCTTCCCACAATACACACATATAATAGTGATTAAAATGCTTTAAATATTGATATTATTTCATGGTCCTGTAAGTTGTATGACTGAGTGAAACACATTTCATATCTCTGATATCATTTATAACTTGAGAAACATATAAACATGTTTAGTTTTATTTTTTTGAGGTTGTTGAGCGTGTTGTGTTTAAGACAAACTAAATTGATCACTTTTCTTAACTTTCATATTTTTGGATGGTTGGATGTTCGTGGGTATAATATATCTAAGCACACTATGGTTGATGTGCTCTAAATAATGGAAATTTGTAATCATTGAATATTCCTTGAAGATTTGACTATGTTGTCCAATAATTGTATTTATAGGTAACAATAAATTGAAGGCATTTTTTAAATCCATGTGGTGATAATTCTCGACTTTGCATTCTAAGCTCATATTTTTGTTATGGTTCAAAGGGCACCTTAATTTAATTCCTGACATATGGTTTTATTGGCACAAATGGTATCTTAAAATTATTAGTGACAATCAATTGACATGGTAACAATGATAAATTTCTAAAAATGATGATGAATGATGCAAATGCTTAAACCAATAATAAGTACTTCATGTTGACAATTCAAGCTATGTTGGATATCACGATCCTTTGATTGGAAGATTTTTTTTTTTTCTTTTTCGGGTCTTTCAAAGGATATATATGGTTTCACAGACATTTCAAATCTAAATAATCATATAATATATTTTAAGGCATGATAGACACTTAAACAATATTCATCATTTGTAAATCACTTAATAGGTAGTCCTTTTGATGATTTTATTTTTGTTTGCATAAACTAAATCTTATCCTTTTTCTCACTTGTGCTAAAATGATAGGCTTAGGATCTAGTATAGGGAATCCCCCCTTAGGTAGGATACCATCATTTGAACTTATATGTGTGGGGCAAGGCTATCGAGGTGACAGTGGGCAAATTTCTTGTAGTGTCCTTAGGTTTTCCTCTTGGATAGGTTGGGACTTTTCCTCTAGGGAGAATCTGAGAGATAACATAAATGACCACAAACCAAATGGTTAGAAAAAGTTGTTGTCTTGTACTAAATTGTTGTGGTTGGTTTATGGAAGACCACAAACCTTGGAACTTGGCTCTAAGGCTCACTAGTTCCTGAAACATTTCCTAATTTAGCTAGAAGTTGATGTAAGCTGATGTATTCTGCTAATTGGAAGTGCTCTCAAATCGAGGTTTAATGATGAACACAAACTATTTTCTAGCAGAAGATGTAAGTCTTCTACTAAATGGAGGTTTAAGGAAAACCACAAACCAATTTGGTGGTTTTGGGATGACCATAAACCAAATCACGCTCGCTTGTTACTCTACTTGATTGACAAGACTTTTGAAATTTGAAACCTGATTGTTAATCACTGATATTGTTCCCCTTTGTCAGGGAAAAGGTGAGAAGATGTGAATCTTTCCATTGCAAGATGTGTCAATACTAAAAAATGAATTCTTCAGTAGGAATGATATATCTTCTTCATTTTTTATGACCATTTCCAAGAAGTGATACTGCCATAATGGCTCTTTACTATTGGATATTTCTTGCATTTGGAACATCTATCTAAAGGATGATTATTATTTCCACAATGCTCACAAGGATGAATATCAAAAAATTGATCTTCCATGTGTCCAACTCGATGACAATGTTGGCATTTATGAATCTGTTCTTGAACTGGAGCAAATGAATATGAAATTTTTCGAAGTAATCCATCACATTGAAACTTGATCAGTTTGGTATAATCTGGAATATGAAAGGTGACTTGTTTTTCATATCCAATAATTGTTCTATGCTTATTGCTTTTTATTTCTTCCCATGGTCTGATGATTGACTTGGAAAGAGAGAGTTGAACTTGTTCGTGTATAACTTCATCTTCATATTCATCTGCACTGCTATCTGAAGTTAGCTCACTGAGTTTCTCCTGCACTGGCTATTGATCTGGATCATCATTATCATCGTCATAATCGAAAAGAACATTGGTCTAAACAATAACTAGTTCAAAATGTTGATTATTTCGTTGAAGTTCATCATGAAGAATGAAGATTGATTATGTTTTCCACAATGCTCACAAGGATGAATATCAAAACACTGATCTTCCATGTGGCCAACTCGATAACAATGTTGGCATTTAAGAATTTTTTCTTGAACTGGAGCAATCCATCACTTTGGAACTTAATCAGTTTGGTATAATATGAAATATGAAAGGAAACTTATTTTTCATATATGATACATATTCTTTGCTTATTGTTTTTTATTTCTTCCTAAGGTCTGATGATTGTCTTGGAAAGAGAGAGTTGAACTTATTCATGCACAACTTCATCTTCATTTGCATTGCTATCTAAAGTTAGCTCATTGAGTTTCTCCTGCACTAACTGTTGATCTAGATCATCATCATCATCTTCATAATCGAAAAGAGGGTTGTTCTAAACAAGAACTAGTTCATAATGTTGATTCTTTCGTTGAAGTTCATTATGAAGAAGTCGAGTCTGAATTTGAAGCAGTGCTACTTTTGCTTGTGAATCTTGCAAACAAGTTAAAATAGATTGAAGAATTGTTTTGTTAGTTGTGATTGCATTGTCCACATAAAAGAGTATTAGAGTATTCAATGACTCTAATACCATTGTTACTTCTTTAACAACTTTAAATGAAACTAATTCTAGACTCGTACTAATAATAGCATTTGGAGGAATCGCAACAAATCCATTTTAAACATCCTTACACTACTCACCAAAGGCATATGTAGGTTTAATGGTAAAAGGCACATTTTATCCTCTCTTCATTGTTTTGACTACCTTTGCAATGGTAGGACAAAAGTTTCCATCATTGAAACAAAACTCCATGCCTTTTTCTTGGGGTTTTTCCACGAGCATTCCATACTGAAGATTTGTGTCATATTTCACATTCACCTCATCTGGGTCTTTGGGGATTTCATATTTTTCTCCATATATTGTTCACTTGAGAATGCCACTATCCTTACATACATCAACGATATTAGTCCAGGAAATTAATTCCATATCAAATCATAGGGTGACATTAGGAGGTATAGTAGGTGGCACACCATAAGAACCATAAGTTAATTCTTTAGGTATTGTGAATAGTGCATGTTCTCTTTTCTTCATGGTAACAATGCTTTGGTCCAATCCTTTGATAACTTGGCCTTGGCTAAGCATTAAAGTAAAGGGAACTCCTTCGTCTCTCTAGGAATTGAACTTGGTATTTTCTAGTAAAGTTCCAGTGTAATGCATTGTTACTTCGACTCCACCTCTCGTTGTCCTTTAGATGCTTTTTCTTGAAACCTGAGTTGTTTATCTCCTTCTCTTTCTCTTCAATGAGGGGTGGAGCAAACTCGAACTCCTCACTTGGTTCATCTTCTACTTTTTCTACATCGGAGAGATTGATATCTTCATCTACTATTGATAACGAGAAAAATCCACTACTGAAGAGATGCATATCCATGATTCTGTCCAATTAAATAATCAAAGTAATAATAGTAACAACATGTATGAAGCCGAAATTTGAATATCGAAAAAGGTGGTACTAATAGGATTTGGGAATGGTTATGAAGATCGTTGAGTTGAATTTGAGTACTGCCACTACCAAACCCATAGGTGGCTATATCAGTTGGTGTGAATACCTTATATGAACTAGAGGCCCATATGCTCGATAAGCAATGGACAAAGAGAGGATTTATGTCCAGATTTTTTAGGCGCGTGAAGAGGGCCACCACGGGATGAACTAGAGAGGTGATCACTATAATGGTGGTTGTTATAGTGAAATACAGTGGTGTTGATAATCAATATAGGTATGGCAGCTATGACCGATATGGTAGTGATTGTTATGGTTCTTTAGAGAAACTTGATGCAAGCATCACAAACCTCTCGAGCAATGATTTGAATTGCAAAAAGGAAACTTCTATATCTGCATGTACCATTCCATTGTGATTTTTCTTTTGGAAAACTGGGTTCTCATGGTGGGGAGCAATTTGCATGCCTCATATGTCTTTCATGGCTTGTTCCACACCGAGCTTTCGCCTAGAGGCCTTCTTGCCCAAGTATCTAAATCATGTCTATGACCAACTCACGATGAAGATACATGTTTTTAGAAACAATTCTTCGATGGTGTGTATGATTAGGGTTACAATACTAAAAACTCAAAGATGATGAGTCAAGAATAAATAATGGCGCCTAAAGCTGAGAAGAAGCTCGCAGAGAAGAAACCCTAACATGTAGAGAGAGAACTCTATCAAAAGATTTCATGCAAACTGAGGTGAAATGGAATAATGAGGAGAGATGAGGGTTTCCAAGAGATAAATGACATAAACGAGGTGCACAAAGAATAATCATTGAGACTGAGCATGGGGCAGACTGGCAGGCCAATAGAGTAGCAGGTCAGATGCATTTTTGCATGTGAATGAAAAATTTCTAAGGGTTTATTCTTCCATCTTCTGCAAACAACGAACAATGACAAGAGTAAGAGTATATTGACAGAATAATGTAGATTGGAACATGCAGACTGATGTTTCTACTTGCAGAGGTAGATGGACAAACTTACAAGCAGATGAGCAAACCATAGGGAATCTGCACATGAGAATAATTTCCATGGAGTACTACCATAGCTCAATTCAGTCCTTAAGAATTATATACTCTCATACCACTGTTAAAATGCACAAATGGAGATCAACATGGATTTTCATTTCATTAATATAATAAAACTATAAATACATAAGTTGAACCTTTGGATTCATCTTCCAAGAGGTCTCTTGGGCTCCCTATGACAACTCATATTCACTTGACTATTCATATTCCTTCAAGTGAGTAACCCTAACAGATTATATTTCCAACAACTTGTGTGGAAAATAAATAAATCAAATGAGTGTTTGAAACCTACATTGATGACATTTAAGATAGTTGGAAATTACAGACAATCAACTAAAAAAGACAAACATGCCTATAAATATCAAGGAAACTCATCATTGTAATTTGTCAATCTCTCGTGTTACATATTCAATACACTATTTTAATTCATATGGATTATTTTATGCAATCCTATTTATTTTGGATATTCAATTTATGAACTAAGTTGTTCATCTCATTTTCATTAAATGAACTTTTCTCATTCCATTGGTATTAGAGTTGTGTTTTGATCTTGCCATTTTGTAATGGCTAAAATTCTAATAAATATAAGTTTCATAATTAAACATATAAATTTGTAACCATTAAATGAAAAACATAAATATACATTAATCTTAATCACATAATTCACAATAAGAAGTGAGTGGTGAGAAACTTACTTGCGATTTGAAGAAATCAATTCACTTACAACGTTATGGATGTAAATCATTGTGCTTCATTCATTGGTCCAACAAACCAAAAAAGAGTGTGGGGGACAAAACTCCTCTCAACCAACCCCTTAGTCATCATCACTGAGATCCCTCGATCAACTATCTATGCTAGCTTGTAAGCCTTTCTGTTAATTGCACCAATAAAAGATCCCCTGACTTATTTTCCACATTCAATATATAGAGTTATTTTTTCCCATTCATTCAAGAAGTTCCATGCACAAGTCACACTTGTCATTAAGCAACTAATCATGCACTTTTATTTTTCTTATCTTAACCTTTCTTAATTTAGCTTTCCATAAGTTTATTTTTTTCTTATTTTTACCCTTTTATTCTATTAATAAAGTAAGTCCTTTTATTTATTTATTTTTAATATTTTACTTTATTTATTATTATTATTATTATTATTATTATTATTATTATTATTATTATTTATTTAATAATATGGGGCATTACATACTCCCCTCCAAAGAAATTCATCTCGAAGTTAACGTTAATCATGTTACTTATAGATTTTTAATTTTCTCCCTGTAACTTCCACAACACCCTTTGCTGACCCAAGTGACCATAACAGACATCGAAAGTCCACATCACCACATCAGGGAAGCGCAAGTACTTTTTATCTTTTCTTCTTGACTTTCAGAACCATGCTTAAAGTGTACTGGTTTTTCTAGAGCCACAAGGCTTGGGGCCCTACTAAAGAAAACATATAGTATGGTACTCACATACCCTAGGCATATTGAAAGGTTGACCTAAACTCCCTCCACAACTCCTACCAGGTACAAACCCCAGGCATCGAATTCCAATACCATAACACCATTGGCAAGTAATACTCCAGCCCTTCTCCTAGACTATATCTAGCACTATGAGCTTCTCAAGATGGTCCCATTTCCCAACAAAAGAACCACTGGCATAGGTTGGTTGATTGATTTTGTCCTCATCCCATAAGGTGTTACTTTGTATATATTCTCCTTCGTAGGTATGGGTTCCTATGATATCATCAAATAAATCGTCCCTCTTGACCCACTGATGGATTTTCTTGTCAATCACCACCTCACAACATGCAACCAATACAATAGCTATATTCATAATATCTTTATATCATAGAAAAAATCAATACACTAACTCTTGTATGTCATCATGAGAATACAACATCATTGTAATCATCATATTCTCACACATGTCATCATTAAAACATCTCATCATAAAAATTGCATGTAAGTACCACATGCCATCACCTCATGAAATACTATCATAATATTATAACCTCAACATTTCTTTATCAAATATATATAACATTACATCAACATAATAAATGGAACCACATATCAACATAATATCATGAATATAATAATTATTTCCACACATCATGCATGCAAAGTAATAACACACCATGGACATTCTTATCATGATTCATCAACAAAACCAAATAATTAGCTTGCATGATTATATATACAAGGAATAACAAATATCACATCGAATACAAGAATGATCGTTAAAACATCCATCTAGCACATGGATCTTGTTAGGAAACAAATATCCAAATAGCATAAAAACATCAGAATAAATACTCCACACTTTGACAAAGAGATAATTTTAGATAAGAAGTCTTTTCGAGGGGGCAACCTCCTTATACACCACATAAATTCACAAATACTAGATGATTCCAAATGAAAATGTCTCCATGGTATATATAGGAGACTAGGAGGTATAATTACAACTAATGGACCCAAGCCAACATAAATAAAATAACAATACTAATATAATATGCCCCAATTAAGGGGTAATGTGCCACTATTTAGGGCTTAACATATCTATTTGGTTAAGTTTATCATCCCAAACTAATTGTACAATGGATAATTACTACTACGCACACATGTTCTCTGTAATGGCTCAACTAAAAATTACATCTCTAATACATAAAACCAATACAATAGGTATAAAAGCACATAACTCATAACCATATACAGATAAAACTAATTGTATATGATCATACAATTTACGAGACATAATAATGACAAGGAGCTTACGTGGGAACTTAAGATCTTGAATTACTTTAACGCCATACATGTTGATCCTTTGTATTTCAAGCTTTGATCCAACATGCCACAACAACAATGTGGGGGACAACTCTTCTCCCAACCAATCCCCTCAGTCATCATGACTGAGAGCCTCCAAACCCTCAACAACTATCTATGCCAATGTCAAATCCTTACTTCTCAAGAATTCTTCCAAGCCCAAAACCAAAGATGTCTTTCACCATTTTCCTCTTCTATTAAATAGAATTCCTTGGTCCATCCATACAAAATAAGCCTCATACATAGATTCCTCTTGTCATCATGCAAACTTTCCCTTTTTCTTAACTTATCTCAACTTAATTGAGTCCTCCACCACTTATCTTCTCTTGTTTTACCCTTTTATTAATAATAAATTAAAAAAATTCTTATCTTAACTTAACTCAATTGAGTGTAATTCTTTTTATTTATTTATATTTCTTTACTTTCTATTCTTGTACTATATAACTATTTATCATTAATAATACTATTAGTATATTACTATTATTATACTTCTCCCCTTCAAGGAAATTTGTCTCGAAGTTAACTTTGATTATGTTACTTATAGGTTTTTAATTATCTCACCATATCCTCCACAACACCCTATGTTAACTCTTGTATCTTCCACAACACCCTATGTTAACTCTTGTATCTTCCACAACACCCTATGTTAACTCTTGTATCTTCCACAACACCCTCTGTTGGATTAATATAAATCCAGCCAAGTGACCACAACAAAGATCAAAAGTACACATCACAACAACGGGAAAACACAAGTACTCTCTAGTTGTCCTCCTTGAATTTCAGAACCAGGATAAAATCATACTAGTTTATTCGTAGCCTCGAGGCTTGAGATCTCATATGCTCAAATATGCATCTAGATCAGTACTCACGTATGCTAGGCATCTCAAGGATTGGACCTAAAATCCCTCCACAACTATCAGGTACAACCCTAGGCATTGAAGTCCATCCCCAAAACACCATCGATGAGAAACAATTTATCCATTCTCCGGAACTTCGACATCACAACTCAAGTATCATATACTCTAACAATATCAAGATGGTCCCATGTCCATCAAGAATCATACGAGGAAAAAAATCCATTGGCACATATTGGTTGATTGGGTTGTCCCCATCCAATAAAGTATTACTTGTAATATTTTCCCTCATAGGTATGGGCTCCCATGAGATCATCAAATAAATCGGTCCTCTCGACCCACTGGTGGATAACATGACAATCCTGACCTCACAACATGCAACCAATGCATTAGTTATAATCATAATACAACATCTCAAAGAAATAATCCACATGCTAATTCTCGCATGTCATCATGAGAACTCAACATCATTGTCATCACGACATATTGAATAATAAGACACCGCATGTTCACACATGTCGTCATTAAACATCTCATCATAAAACTACATGTAAGTACCACATGCCATCACATCATGACATACTATCATAATGTTATAACCTCAATATATCTTTCTCAAAGACATAGCCTTTCATCAATATAATTAAAATGAATCACATGTTAACATAACATAACTTCATACATAATTACCACATGGTTCTTTAGAGAGCATAACATCATGAATATGCTAATCACCTAAACACATTGCATGTAGAGAAATAAAACACCATGAACATTCTTATCATGATTTATCAACAAAATCAAATTCACTAACTTGCATAAACAATGAATACCAACTATTACATTTAATGCAATAATATCATCAAACATCCATCTAGGATCTGTTTTGATTAAGTCTATAGCCTAGGTTGGATCATCAATACTATGAATGCATATTCTTATCAAGATACCAATCGTCTTCAATTATGGTTTTTCATCTTACAACAAGACGATTGATGTTTTATTGGGTAAGTATAGCCAACACATTAATCTGATGCTAGATATTTTATATATTTTCCTTATTCGAGTATATAGTTATAACCTTCAAGTGAACCCCAATCAACTAAAGCCATAAAAATCTAGGAAAGTATTCTTACCAGGTAGTGAAATTCCACAAAAAGCTATTAATAGAATTAATAGTATGCCTTAAATCATCAAAGTCTAAATTAAATTTCCATGTTTATCATTACATTAATAAGTACTTCTATTGTTAAGTTACCCTTTTGTTTCTCTATCTTGTAGTGTTATATATCCTTAAGAGAGCTTCCCACTTGGGTAAGGAACCCCTTCACTATCGTTTCATAAATTTTCCCTTGGATTTATTACAGTTCACCTAGCACTACAATGCCATCCATTAGTTATACACCTTAAAGAGATTCATATGAGATTTAACTAATTGTGCTAATCCCAACCATTCTATTGATATTTGCTGCTTCAGGAGGTATTCCCACAAGAGGCCAAGGTGCCATGCATGTGGGAATTTTCATTGGCACAGTTTAGACTTTCATTTCAGTGAAAGCGGCCTAGAAATGAGGCTAGGGCCTCATGGGAAAGATGATGGGATTTGTGGGCTTGTGATGGGGTTCCACACCCACAAGAGGAGAATGTAATATTATAATTAATTGTTGAGTTTCATAAGGTCTCCAAAAATCACTCATAATACTTGTATATAAATGAGAGATTTCATTGTGACATTAGATCATTGTGCATGATGGAGTTAGAATAAGTGAGGTGCACTTGTGATAGGAACTTGGAAATTTCAGCAAGGGAAATTATGCAATTGTGAGGAAAATTTGAGAGGAGACAACAACAACAACATGTGTGAGAGGATCCACAACAACATGTGTGAGAGGATCCACAACAACATGTGTGAGAGGAGCCACACATGTGAGGGAGACAAATCACACGTGTGAGTAGTAGGTTGTACAAACAATCTGTACAACCAGGTGTGAGCAGACCACACATGTGGAGGAAACAAAAAAGACAGCCTACACATGTGGAGGTGACAACAGGGTCGTACGTACGAACTTAGAGGCAGGTACAATAGTTTGTATTATTGATGTCAGCATAGGTATAAGCGACAACAACAGATTTTTCAGGCAGAGGTGATTTCTGGGTAATTTTGTTGAGTTTGACTTTGGTGATTTTTCTCTTTTGAAGGATAAGGTTGTCCCCATAATTTTTGGTATTTTTGGTGGACAAGGTTGTCCCATTTTTGGTCAAAGTGTGTTGACTAGGAGGGGTTTTTTTTCCCTCGGATTTATGAATTTAATAAAGATTACATAACAAAAATTTGTGTCTCAGTTGTGTTGGTGATTCATCTCTGATATGTTGTGTTTCCGCTACAAAATATTTTGTTCAATAATTTTCAGTGTAAAATTGTTCAGTGATAATAGTTAGGGTTTTATTGTTAGCTCACTAGGAATCAATTTTCAGATCTAAAAATTAGTCACATATATTGCATGTGAAAATTGACATGGTATAAGAACTTGGGATATGAAGAGAAGGGGATAATCTTGAGACACATCGTTGGCTACAACACTGGAAGAGTGTTTTACTTGTTCTTGTTCTGGGAAGGTCAAAATGGTGAACACATTGAATCTTGAGGACATGTTGGAAGGGGAAACCAACTTCCGGGCATGGAAGGAAATGGTGTTCCTTATGTTGGAAGAAAATGAACTCAAGGAGTATGTTGAGAATGTGATTGTGGCCCCTACTGATCAACGAGAGTTGACAACTCACAATAAGAATGAAGTTAAGACCAAGCGGGTAATTCTAGACTTCGTGCAGGATCATTTGATTCCTCACATCGCTGAGAAGACCACTGCCAAGGATATGTATGATGCTTTGGTAGGTCTATACTAGAATGGGAATACTGGCAGGAAGTTTCACTTGAAGCATCAACTTCAAGTTGTCAAGATGTCTAGTGAGGACATTGTTGTGAATTATCTTATGAAGATTACATAGGTTCGAGATCAGCTTGTGGCTATCAGTGATAAGGTTGAGGAGGTTGAGTTGGTGAATATGACATTGAGAGGTCTTCCCAGATCTTGAGAAGCATTCGCACAAGGGATCTATGCATGTGATAAGTTACAAAAATTTGATAGATTGTGGAATAATTGTATTCAAGAGGAGACTCGGTTAGTGTCCAGAGAAGATCTGGATGGTATGGTGAATAATAGTAGTGATGAGAACCAATCCCTTGCAGCCTGCATGAGAAGGGGAAGAAGAGGTTCTCCAGGAAGGAGAGGTTCACTAGTGAGAAGGGCTTCTCCCGAGAGAGAAGCATCTCCAAAGTCGAAACAAAAGAAGGATCTTAGTAAAATCCAATGTTTTGAGTGCCATGACTATGGTCACTATTCTTCTCAATGTCCACATCAGAGGGGGAGGGGAAGAAGGTAGTAGGAATCAACAACAAATATTGATGAGGTTTCATACAAATTCCATAGAGAGATATTATTGGTATCTTCCCTTACATGTATCGTTTCTAGCAGAAAAACATGGTTGGTGGACAATGAAGCATATTTCCATATGACAGGTGCTAGAGAGCTATTTGTCATCTTCAAAGAGATTAGCTTATACTTGTTTGGATATTGGTATGGGAACCAAACATGTAGTGCGAGGATCTGGTACAATATCGTTCAATCTGGAGTCAGGTGAAGTGTTGAGGGTGTCAAGTGTGTTATGGGTGCCAGAGCTCACCAGGAGTGTTCTCTCAGTATCGAAGATTGAGAAGAAGGGGTACCATATATTATCTCAATATGGACATGTGTTATTTGTTCCTGGACGATCTAGCTTCAAACCATTTGTGGTTCTTGGAGTTAGGGAGGACAACCTCTATAGGTTGAGGGGATAGCCTATGCGTGTTGTGGCCAGCAGGAGAAGAAAGATAGATGAGTAGGAGTAGGTGGCTCCATTAGTGGTGAGGCAGGTGTCCCCACTAGTAGTACAATTTCAGAGGGAGAAGGGGGCTTCACCACTGATAAGGCAAGTAGCCCCACCAGTAGTATCGACTTAGAGGAAGCCAATGTTCAGAGGGAATCAACCCTCAGGATATAGTAGGGTGGAGCATCCTCCCAGGACAGTTTATAAGAAGTTGGATTTTAGAGGAAGTCAACAGGATTAGATGGAGCTAGAGTTCAGAGGGATCAACACTCGGGATTTAGTTAGGAGGAAGAGTCTCTTAGGATAACTAAGAAGTGGCCAGACTTCAAAGGGAGCATGCATAATTAGAGGGAGCCCAATATCAGATTGAGTTAGTGGGTCCAGGGAGAGAGTCATCCATTCATAGGGAGTTCCCCCTTAGGTGCAGGTGGAAGAGAGGAGTCTTCCAAGCAAATTTCATGGGTTGAGGAGTCCAGACAGGAGTTTCATAGGTAGGAGGCTTCTAGGACATGTGAGACTTCCATGGAGGATCGATTTGTTTCTACAGGGTTTTCTATAGTGACAAAGGAGGCATCCAATCAAGAGGACTGGAGAGTGGGATTTGCCTCGGTCACAGAGGGAGAAACCAATGAGGAAAATTGGACAACATGAGTTGCTTTAGTGTTAGAGGGAGAAACCAGTCAGGAGGATTGGAGTGCAACTATGTTAGATCCAATGTAGGAAACAAAGTTACTTCTAGTGTGGGAGATAGAGGTGCGTCCAGATGATGGTGTATGGGATACCTCGCTCGCTAAGAGGGAGTGTTGATTTTTGTAGCTTCGAGAGGTATTCCCACAAGAGGCTAAGGTGCCAGACATGTGGGGATTTACATTGGCACTAGTTTAGAATTCTATTTCAGTGAAATCGGCCTAGAAATGAGGCTAGGGCCTCATGGGAGAGATGATGGAATTTGTAGGCTTGTGATGGGGTTCTACGCCCATAAGAAGAGAATAAAATATTCTAATTAATTGTTGAGTTTAGGAAGGGATCCTAAACTCACTGATAAGACTTGTATATAAAGGAGAGATGTAATTGTGACATTAGATCATTGTGCATGATGCAGTTAACATAAGTGGGGTGCACTTATGCTAGGAGCTTGAAAATTTCAACAAGGAAAATTATGCAATTGTGAGGAGAATCGTGCCTAGGGTTTGAGGTGATTTTTTGTTTCCATTTTTCAGCCATGGAAGAATTCTTTTTCAGCCAAGGAGGTCACACATGTGAAGGAGGAGGAGTAGCAGCATGATGAAGAAGGGGCAACAACAACACGTGTGAGGGAGATAGCTCGCATGTGTGAGCAACATGTCATATGTACAGTCCATACAACCACATGTGAGCAGGTCAGATGTGTGGAGGAATACAAAAATACAACCTGCAAGTGTGGAGGTGACAACAGAGCCGCACATGCGAATTGAAGGGAAGGTACAACAGTCTGTATTGTTGACGTCAGCATAGATATAGGTGGTGGCAACAGATTTGTCAGGAAGAGGTGATTTCCGGGTAATTTTTTTGAGTTTGAATTTGGTGATTTTTCTCTTGTACTGAAGGACAAGGGTGTCCTCATAATTTTTGGTATTTTTGGTGGACAAGGTTGTCCTCATATTTTTTGGTATTTTTGGTGGACAAGGTTGTCCCATTTTTGGTCAAAGTGTGTTGACTAGGAGGGTTTTTTTTTCCCTCAGATTTATGAATTTAATAAAGATTACAGAACAAAAATTTGTGTCTCAGTTATGTTGGTGATTCATCTATGATCTTTTGTTTTTCCGCTGCAAAATATTTTGGTCAATAGTTTCTAGTGTAAAATTGTTCAATGATAACAACTAGGGTGTTGTTGTTAGCTCACTAGAAAGCAATTTTCAGGTCTAAACATTAGTCACATAGATTGGATGTGAAAATTGACATGGTATCAAAGCTTGGGATTTGAAGAGAAGGGGATAATATTGAAACATATTGTTGGATACAACACTGGAAGAGTGTTATACTTGTTCTTGTTCTTGTTCTTGTTCTGGGTAGGTCAAAATGGTGAACCCATTGAATCTTGAGGATAGATTGGAAGGGGAAACCAACTTTTGGGCATCGAAGGAAAGGGTTCTCCTTCTGTTGGAAGAAAATGACCTCAAGGAGTATGTTGAGAATGTGATTATGGCCCCTACTAATCAACAAGAGTTGACATATCACAAAAAGAAGGAATTGAATGACAATCGGCTACTACTAGAATCTGTGGAGGATCATTTGATTCCTCACATTGTTGAGAAGACCACTGCCAAGGATATGTATGATGCTCTGGTAGGTCTGTACCAGAATGGAAATACTAGCAAGAAGTTTCACTTGAAGCATCAATTTCAAGTTGTCAATATGTCTAGTGAGGGCATTGTTGTGAGTTATCTTATGAATATTACACATATTTGAGATCAACTTATGGCCATCAATGATAAGGTGGAGGAGTTTGAGTTGGTGAATTTAATGTTGAGAGGTCTTCCCAAGTCTTGGGAACCATTCATGCAGGGGATATGTGCACGTGAGAAGTTACCAAACTTTAATAGATTGTGGACTGATTGTATTCAGGAGGAGACCCAATTAGTTTCCAAAGATGATCTGGATAGTATGGTAAAAAATAATAGTGTTGAGAACCAGGCCCTCGCAACCTGCACGAGAAGGGGTGGAAGAGATTTTCTAGGCAGGAGAGGTTCACTAGTGAGAAGGGATTCTCCTGAGAGAGAAGCATCTCTAGAGCCATGATGAAAGAAGGATATTAGTAAGATCTAATGTTTTGAGTGCCACGACTATGGTCACTATGCTTTTCAGTGTCCACATCGGAGGGGGAGGGGAAGAAGGTAGTAGGAATCAGTAGCAAAGGTTTATGAGGTTGCATAAAGATTCCACGTAGATATCTTATTGGTATCTATGTTTATAGGTATCGTTTCTAGCAGGGGAACATGGTTGGTGGACAACAGAGCATCTTTCCATATGACAGGTGCTAGAGAGATAATTCACAGCTTCACATAGTCTAGCTCAGACTTGTGTGTGGATCTTGGTATGGGAACTAAGCACTCAGTGTGAGGATCCAATATAGTATTGTTCAGGCTTGAGTTAGGTGAAGTGTTGAGGGTGTCGAATGTGTTATGGGTTCTAGAGCTCAGGAGGAGTGTTATCTCAATATCAGATATTGAGAAGAAGGGGTACCATATATTGTTTTGTGATGGATAGATGTTATTTGTGCCTAGACGATCTAGCTTTAGATCAAAATTAGTCATGTGAGACTAAAGTAAAGTTTGATGAAAATGCTAGTATCTTGTTTTTAAAGTTAAGGAAGGTTTGCAGTTATGTGATCTTATACACCAGGTCTATTACAGAGTTAGAAATCAGATTTGGATGATGAAATTGATGAGGCCTTTTGGTTGAGGTACATGTTGGGTACATGGTTGAGACAAGTAGTTGATGAGTAGGCACATACATAAGGTGTATAATTGATGATGTTGGTACATATTGATGAGTCATAGTTGATCTGTAGTTGATACATGATTGGTACATACTTGGTACATGGTTTAATGCACTTGTTTATGGTACAGGTTGATTACAGGTTGTTTGGTACAGGTTGGTGCATGGTTGATGCACTTGTTTATGGTACATGTTGATTACAGGTTGAGGTACAGGTTGATGCATGGTTCAGGTTATTGGTACAGGTTGTTTGGTGCA
>ML795706.1:202507-232984 GCA_009831015.1 Picea engelmannii | reverse complement strand
ACCAATCATGTATCAACTACTCATCAACTATGACTCATCAAGATGTACCAACATCATCAACTATACACCTCATGTATGTGCCAACTCATCAACTACTTGTCTCAACCGTGTACCCAACATGTACCTCAACCAAAATCCCTCATAAATTTCATCATCCAAATGTGATTTATAACTCTGTAATAGACCTAGTTTATATGATCACATACCTGCAAACCTTCCTTAATTTTAACAACAAGAGACTAGCATTTCCATCAAACTTTTTTTCAGTCTCACATGACTAGTTTTGGATTAGTCAACAACCCTAACTTGAAATAATCATAACTATGTACCTGTAATGAATAAAGATCTGAAAATAGTACACAATGTTCTTCAGTGTGTTTTATGCAATTCCTCCAGGTGTCACTACTTGGAACCTCTCAGAAAATGAGTTATAGCAAAAAGGGCATACCTTGTTGAATTTTGGCTTATTCTAGAGAGCTAACTTGTAGAGCATGTCCCACATGGAATATTTGGTGTATGGATCTGAAAATTTTACACAGAATACTATAGAATGTACTCTAACCAACACATTTGGTCTTACTTAATTTGGATTTGTTATGAAGAAATTATGACGTTTTTACCCGAAACACTTGTTTTAGACTAGTTTCTTTAAATTATTTCTTTTGTATTCACTTTTAATTATAGTACACTCATCACTTCACTTTATTACTTACTTTCTAAAATTCTCTTAAACCACTTTGACTACTTTGACCTTTTGGGGCTTCTAGATGACTCATGAGGGTTCTCCAACTTCACATGGCCATAACTCTCTAACCGTGAGGAGTTATGTGACGTTCCACATATCACTGGAAATGACATGACATGTACTATCCATATAGAATAGTATTACCAGGAGTTATGTGACGTTCCACATATCACTAGAAATGACATGACATGTACTATCCATATAGAATAGTATTACCTGCAAATATATCAAAACTCATATCGATATCGATCAAACAAACTTTCTTCCATTACCAAAACCTGGGTTCTCAAACTTCCTTCAAGGGTTGATATCAATGGCAACAAACCTTAATCAATAGATAGGTAGTTGTAGCCAACTTCTGGTTGTAGCCAGAGAACTTAGGGGGTTGTAGCCTCCTTCTGGTTGTAGCCAGAGAATTGGGGAGTTGGAACTTCCCTTAGGTTGTAGCCTGAGAAACTAAGGGGTTAGAGCCTCCTTCCAGATGCAGTTGGAAAACAAAGGAAGTTGGTTCTTCCAATGAATGTAATTCTTCAAGACATATAAGAAAAAATATTTTGTGGTTTTCTCCCTCTTTGGATTTCCACGTAAAAACGCAGGTGTATTGTGTATGTGTATGATTGTTCATTTGTTCATCATTGATTTACTCTGAAATTATTGGATGGTAATGATACAATGATATAACACTTTCATTATATGGTTAAAAAGGATTAAATTTCTCTTTTATTGATTCACCCCTCTCTCAGTAATCCAACAATTGGTATCAGAGCAGTTTCCTTCAGAAATCAGTTTAGCCACTAAAAGGTAGATCATGGAGAGAAACAACATGTATAAAAATGGAATATCACAGTTTGATGGACAAAAGTATGCATTTTGGAGAAGAATGATGAAAACATATATACAGGCACATGGATTTGAAATTTGGTAATCAGTTGTAGATGGATACAAAGAACCAACAGTTTCGTCGATAAATGAAAGAGCAATAAAACTTGGGAAAAATAATTTCAAATCCGCAAATGCACTTTTGAATGGTCTTTGTGAATCAATTTACACCAAATTTATACATTATAAATCCATTAAAGAGATTTGGGACAAGATTCAAAATATTTATGAAGGAGATTCAAAAGTCAAAGAAGCAAAGCGTCAAACTTACAGAGGTCGGTTCGAACAACTAAAGATGAAAGAAGATGAGAATATTGCAGCTTACTTCTTACGAGTCGATGAAACAGTAAATACAATCATAGGATTGGGAGAAGAAATTAAAGAATCTGTAATTGTTCAAAAGGTACTAAGATATCTCCCTATGAGATTTGATCCTAAGATATCAACACTAGAAGAAAGAGAAGATCTAAACTCAATAAGCATGGATGAACTACATGGAATATTCACAGCATATGAAATGAGGACTGAACAGGAAAATCCAGATATAAAAGAAGCATCTTTCAAAGCATCCAAAAGGTCAAAGAAAAAGAGAAAGCAAAAGGAAAAAGAACATAGCAGCAACAGTGACATATTAGAAGATGATGAATAAATGGTCAACTTTGTCAAAAGATTGAACTAGGGAACCAACGACAGATATAAAGGTAGGTTTACTTTGATTTGTTTTAATTATGATGGTATTGGTCATTTTGCTAACAAATGTCGACATAAAAAAAAGAAAAGGAATGATGAAGATTACTCAAATAGAAAACAAACATATAAAGGCAAGAGAACCACAAATAAAGTTTTTGAGAAAACCTTATGCACCAAAGAAGACATCTCATCATCAGAAAAAGATGAAGTCGGTGATAGTGAGACAGAAAGAGTTTTAGTCATGGAAGTAGAAGACTCTGACAAAGAAGACACCAAAGAAGAATATGAAAAGGATGAAGAAGAATATGAAGAGGCAGAAGTTGACTACCGAGAAGAATTGTTGTGTGCCATAGAAGTTATAAGAATAGAAAAGAAGAAAAACAAGAAGCTACAAGCGGAACTAGACAAGAAAGAAGACACTCGGGAACTAGAACAAATGATCAAAAATTTGAAGGTTCAAATAGAATAAGATAAAAGAGTTGAAGAAGCACTCAAAGAATATCTATAATAAAGAGACATGATCATTGAAAATTTGGAAGAAGAGATTGTCACATTAAGAAAGGATCTTCAAAAGAAAAATATGCAAAACAACTCAAAAGTTTTGGATGACATTATCAGCAGTCAAAAACTTCATCATGACAAGTTCGGACTTGGATACAATCAGACAAAAAAGAGATCAAGCTCCAAAACAACAGAGCAAGAAACATATCCAAAAATCTATGCGAAAACAATCAAAGGGGATAGGAAGATCTACAAGGAAGATTATAAGGACACTCCTCCACCGAAAAGATTTAGATTTTAGAATCAACAACCGACAGATAGGCCTCGGGAAGAAAAAGAAGGATTCAGAAGAGAAAATCCTTTCAGAAAATCTTCAACTCCTAGGTATCAAACTATCTTTTTTGTTTTATGTTATGCATGTAATAATTTTGTACATAAAGCTATGAATTGAAAAGCTAACAGCAGGAACATAAACAACTTTGAAATTCATACACAAAAGGGTTATACAAGAAGGCCTAGTAAAACACAGAAAAAAAGTTACAACAGGTTTGAATCATTGAGCATTGAAATGGAATGCTACAAGTGTAACAACTTTGGACACATGGGAAAATATTGCAGAATGACAATTCCTCCTAGAGAACCACAACATAACAACAACAGTCATAGACAGGAACCTCAGAAGAGAACATGGATAAGAAAGCAGAATCAATATAGCAATGAAGAATGCACACTCGCTCTACAAGATAAGCAGAAGAAACGTGGTTAGTATGTTGATGGTGGTTGTTCAAAAAACATGACAGGTGATAAAGACATGTTTCTTACATTAACAAAGGAAATAGATGGATCAATCTCCTTCGAAAATGATGATTCAGCTAAAATCATTGGAATAGGCACAGTCAGAATTAGAAACAAGAATACCAAGGCAGAAAATGTTCTACTAGTAGAAGATATGAAACATAATCTTCTAAGTGTGAGTCAAATGTGTGACCAAGGTCATAAAGTTACTTTCGATTCACAAAAGTGCGAGATAAGAAAAGAAGGTTCAGGAAAATTGATTGCAACCGCTGCAAGAACTTCAAGCAACATATATGTACTAAGTGAAATTGGAAATGAAAAGTGTTGTCTAGGAAAAGAAGATGAAAGTTGGTTATGGCATAGAAGAATGGGTCACGTACACTTTGATAACCTTGTCAAAGTCAGCAAAAAGGAAGCAGTTAGAGAAATTCCCCAGATTACGAAACCAACCAACACTTTATGCACGCATTGTCAACAAGGAAAGCAAACAAAGACCAGGTTTAAATCAAAAGAATATTCAACGACAAGACCACTGGAAATTGTGCATATTGATCTAGTTGGACCAACTGCAACAAAGGGTTTAAAAGGTGAGAAATATTTTATGTTGTTATTTGATGATTATACAAGAATGAATGCAGTTTGTTTTCTCAGGAATAAGTCAGAAGCTTTTGAAAACTTCAAGGTCTATAAGGAAATGGTTGAAAATGAAATGGATTAAAAAATCAAATGTTTGAGATCTGATAATGGAGAAGAGTTCACTTCAAATGAATTTATGTACTATTGCATCAGGCATAGAATAAAAAGACAATTCTTCGTTGCTAGGACACCTCAACAGAATGGAGTTGTTGAAAGAAAGAACAAGACAGTACAGGAAATGGCTTGAACAATATTAATGGATTCCAAATTGACAGATATTTTTTGGACACATACAATGCATACAACAGTTCACATTCAAAACAGAGTAATGCTCAGAAACAACACTGACAAAACTCCCTACAAGCTATGGAAAAAAAGACCAGCAAATGTGAAGCACTTCGGAGTCTTTGGAAGAAAATGCTACATCAAAAGAGAAGATGGTAGAATGGAAAAGTTTGAATCTCGTGTGGACAAAGGAGTACTTGTTGGTTACTCAAGTACAAGGAAAGCATACAAGTGTTACAATTTGAAGTTGAACAAAGTTGTGGAAAGAATCAATGTAACAATTGATGAAATAGGTGGGCGTGAATAAAAGGAATAAGAAAATGAATCAATGGAATAACTTACGAAGAAGAAGAAGAAGTAGAATTGGAATATGAAGAAGAAGTAGAAGGGGAATATGAAGAGGATCAGAGAAAAGTAGAAGAGCAAGTTTAGCAAGTGCCTTCAAAGACACCTAGAAACCGAGTACAGAAGAATCATCCTTTAGATCAGATTATCGGAAACAAAGATGTAGGAGTTGAGACTAGAAGAAGAATCTGTTCACCAGAACAAACGCACATAGAACTCTCATCTACGATTGAACCAAACAGTTTTGAAGATGTCAGCACGGATGAATTTTGGAATAAGGCCATGGATGAAGAATTGGATCAAATAGAGAAGAATGACACTTGGGAATTGGTTCCAATACCAAAGAATAAGAATGTGATTGGCACAAAGTGGGTATTCAAAAATAAATTGAATGAATATGGACAGGTTACAAGGAACAAAGCTAGATCAGTATGTAAAGGATACACACAGGTTGAAGGAATCGACCTTGAAGAGACATTTGCTCCAGTTTCCAGAATGGAAGAAATCTGATTGCTCCTAGATTATGCATGCTCCAAGAATATTAAAGTGTATCACATGGATGTGAAATCAACTTTTTTGAATGGGGAACTTGAAGAAGAAGTCTACATTGAACAACCAGAAGGATTTCAGTTGTCAGAGAACATATATTGTGTGTGTAAATTGAATAAGGTCATGTATGGTATAAAATAGGCTCCTAGAGCATGGTACTCTAGATTGGATAAATTTATACAACAGGAAGGGTTCAGAAAAGGAAGTGCAGACATCAACATCTACATCAAGGTAACTCAAGATAGTATTTTATTAATTGAAGTTTATGTTGATGATATTATTTTTGGAAGTATTGATGACAGGTTAAGCCAGAAATTTGCAAAGGATATGCAGAATGAATTTGAAATGTCATCACTTGGAGAACTATCATTCTTTATGGGTCTTCAGATACGTCAAAACAACCAAGGAATTTTTATTTCTCAAACTTAGTATATCAGATAAATGTTAAAGAGGTTCAGAATGGAAGATTGCAAACCAGTTACCAGTCCTATGCAAACCAGTTGAAAGTTGAACAAAGATGATGATTCAAAGTCTATAGACCAAAGGAAATGCAGGTCAATGATTGGTAGCTTATTATATGTGATAGCATCCAAACCAGATGTAATGAAGACAGTTGGACAGGTGGCACAATTTCAAGCAACACCAAAGGAATCACATGTATTAACAGTGAAGAGGATTTTTAGATATCTCAAAGGAACATAAGAGTTTGGATTATGGTATATAAAAATAAAGGATCTATCACTTATTTCCTACACAAATGAAGATTGGGCAAGTTGCATTGATAACCGATGAAGCACCAATGGAGAAACGTTCTACTTTGATGAGTGTTTAGTATCATGGTTAAGAAAGAAACAATCATCATTATCCTTATTTACACCTGAGGCAGAGTATATTGTAGCATAAACATGTTGTACACAAGTTCTATGGATGAAACAAACTCTGACAGATATACAGGTTGAGTATAATGAGTCCATTCCAATCTATTCTGATAATACAAGCACCATCAATATCTCAAAGAACCCAGTGATGCACTCCAAGATGAAGCACATTCCAATAAAGTATCACTTTATATGGGAACAGGTTATAGAGAATAACATCAGAGTTGAAAATGTGGGCACAAAAGAACAAGTGGCAGACATCTTTACAAAACCACTTCCATGGGAATCCTTTGAGTATCTACACCAGAGACTCGGAGTAATTTCTACTTCAAAATGAATGCTTTTGAATGTTTATCTTATATGTATTATATTTACACGAGGAAGCACCATAAAGAGGAAAGTTCAGGTTGGAAGGAAGATTTTAGTCAGGGGGAGTATCCCCAAGGAAATTTTGGTTAGGGGGAGCAGCCCCAAATGGAAAGATACCTTTGTCATTGATGACGAAGGGGGAGAGAATTATCATATGCAAAGGTAAATTCTTGAAGAAAGAGAACAGAGGCATGGTTCCAAGGGGAGCGATGGTTACAGGGGGATCATGAGTGATATGACTTCAGTATTGCATCAGAGTGTTTCCATCAATTCCAAATGGTGAGATTGTTGATTATTTGGGTTGGTTTTCATTGATGTCAACCCTTGAAGAAAGTCCAGTAGCAAATTTTGGTAGCACAAAGGTTTGGGTAATGGAACCAAGTTTGTTTGATGGATAATTATATGAGTTTTGATATATTTGCAGGTAAGACTATTCCAGATGGATAGTACATGTCATTCCATTTCTGGTGGTATGTGGAACATCACATAACTCCTCACGGTTAGAGAGTTATGGCCATGTGAAGTTGGAGAAAGGCTTGGGTAATGGACCCAAGTTTGTTTGATGAATAGTGGTATGAATTTTGATATATTTTCATGTAAGAATATTCTATATGGATAGTACATGTCATGTCATTTCCAATGGTATGTGGAACATCACATAACTCCTCACAGTTAGAGATCTATGGCCATGTGAAGTTGGAGAACCCTCATGAGTCATCTTGATGGGTGTTTTATATGCACTAAAAACACATTAAAAACCCTCAATTAAATTGTCAAGGGTAAGTAAACTTAGATTTGTAGCAATATATATTCCAAGGTAGAAGGACTGGAGATAGTATAGTCTAACTAAGGAAGTGGCTATCTAAGAGATAATCTATTCAAGCAAAGACTATTAATGATCAAACCCTACTAAGAAACTCAAATTGTGTACCCTAAGTAACATTTGAACGAAGGATTGATGGATAGTTCTAAGAAAGAAAATGAAAACCCTACTTAAAGAAAACTAGTTCAATCATAACAAAACCAAAAGAAAACTATCTACCTAATAAGCAATAACAACAGCAAACTACTTTTAATTAAAATACTCAAATTCAATAAGCAACTATCCTATCAAAGTAAGAAAATAGACAAGCAAACAACTAACCTATTAAAGCAAGTAAACAACTAACTAACCTAGGATGACTTCTATAGCAAGTAAACTAATCAATAAGCAACTAATTAAGCTAAGAAACAAGTGAACTATATTCTTAATTTAAACTTCACAACTGTTTCTAATTTACAAAAGGAAATCTACTAAATTGAAAGCAAGAGGAATTAACAACTAATCTTTTAATCTATGATAAGAAAATTATTCATTAACCTACCAAAGCAAAAAGACTATCTATCCTACAAAAGCAAGAAAACTATCTTCTAAAACAAGAAAACTCAAATATAGTGTTGATGGTTGTGTCTCCGGTGTCTTATAATATCACGATCGAATTTAACAATGAACGATAATTCAAGAGGGATAAACTCGATATTGACTTCGATAGCAAAGTAAAAAGTGTGAATTAGACAATCCAGTGAGAACTTAGCCATTATGGAAACAACATCAACTATCCTTCATATCCATGTAAGTATTGATCATGCATTAATCATCAACGGTTATAAAGAGACTATTCTAGTAAATTCAATTGCATTCTATGCTAATGAAGCAAATTCATATTACACTAAACTCAATAATTAACTACGAATTGAAATTGCAACCTAGATGTAAGAAAGAAATTGCATGAAGTAAACTAAACTAGTTCTATTTTGACAATTCAAATTGCAAAAAGAGGAAATAGTCATAAACGGAAATTTTAAACACTATTTCAGCATATGACAAGTAAGCAAATGAGCAACCTAAATGACAAATTAAATGAATAAAGCTAAATAGAAACTAGATAGGAAAACTAGAATTGAAAACTAAAGGCTAATGACTATCCATCCACCGAAACCCTATCAAAGAAATCATGAATTAAAAACTATGTTTTAAAACTTTGTTTTAACTTCTAACTGTTCTATTTCAACATACAAAAATTTTAACTATTATCTAATCATACAGGGGTTAGTAGCTTAAGATTAAGTATGTTTCCTATTTAGTTAAAAAGACATGGAATATTAACTATTCTTCATAAGCAACTTGCAACAAAACACATTCATTAGCATTAACTCAGAAAACAATCTGCAATTAAAAGAAGGAGGAATTAGATACACTATTCTGCAACTAAAATAAACACACAGCAAGCAATCAAAATTGGGAATTTGACACAATAAAAAAATGATTTTGAAAACTAAGAAAGGAAACTGAACAATTATAAATCTACACTAACGAGAACAATTACCCAAACCACTGGTGGTCCCCCCAAGAGGTCTAGGCAACTTCTCAACATGAAATTGCGATCAGAGAATCAACGCGGCACTGTCATTCATTAAAAAACGCAATCTAATCATAAGTTTACAAAGATGTCTCAATTACACAATAAAAATGTCTTTAAAATTCTTGTTTGGTCTTGCCACTACTGGTGGTATTTATAGTTTTTACAAGATGAGAGGTTGACCACTGGAAGGGTCGACCCTCTCTAAAAACAACAAATCGCGTTTAACATGTCCTAACTGTCGGTGGCTTCTAGAAATGAGGCGAGCCAATAATCGCCCAACATAACAAACCATATCGAGTTGTCAAGAGTTCAATAGTTGGAGGCCATGAACACAAGAAAAACCCATGTCTCTGATTCGCCCATCGTTGGCCGCCAATATGCTAACCGCCAAATCGTCCATGGTTTTTGTGCAGAACGGAGTGTCAAACGAAGTGTCGGATGGAGTGTCGGACTGAGTGCCAGAAACAAAAACAAACTATGATTTTTCCCTATGACACACAAAACACGAATTAGTTTCCTAGGAACATAAAAACATACTAAATTACACTCAAAATCATCATAAAACATGAGTTATGCATACCTGGTGTGAATCATAGAGATTTGACACAAAAGATCTTCAAAAACTCTTCAAAACAGGAAAACGCATATACATATTCGGCAAAAAGGATCTAATTAATGTCATGAAATCAATCATATCACAGGCCCAACATTACTCCCACACCTAAGATTTTGTAGGTCCCACTACAAACAAAAATGAATCACCCAACATGACTAGACTTGCGAAGGAAGGGGTGGATTAGCTTTCGTAGCTTCTCCCTCTTGCCCGGCGAATTTTGTATTGGGCCTTTTGTGATGTTTCAATTACATCCAGAGACTATTATTGGTCGCAGTCATATCATCAACCCAACACTATAGAGAATTCATCTTGGCTTGTAGGACAACGTTATCATGGCATAAATGATGACTCAGTGTTTCATGCTCTCTAAGTTTGAACTAGAGGGTTTGGAGTTTTTGGAGGTTGTTGATGACATGTGAGGAATATTTGAGATGTATATTATACCCTTGATCCTTTAAACCATGCAAAACAACAATTTTACCTCTGCAAAATTAGTTCCAAAAGTGACTTCCCAGAAGCGCAACAATTTTGGCCTGGCAAACTTGTGAAAAATAGGTATCAAAGTGACACTTGTAACTAAAACAAAGTAACTCCTGTGTAAAAAATTAAAGTTGTTTTTTGTTTTCTAATATGTCCTTGATAAAAACCTCTCTTGGTTTTCAAAAATTCACTTCCAATTGTTAGGATAACACGAAAAGAAACCATGACTAAAATAGGAAAAAACATAGTGTTTTATTTTATGAAAAACTAGGCCTCTAAGAGAATTGAATATATCCCAAAAAATAATGTATATTCAGAAACTGAGAGAGGTTATTTTTTTTTAATATGTCCTTGATAAAAACCTCTCTTGGTTTTCAAGAATAATTTCCCATTTGTTCATAATCCAATCTTGAATTTGGTTACTCAAAAATTACAGAGGCGTGGCGTGCTCTCAGAAGAAACGCAGTGTGGTCTTTGAGATGGTTTTTGGGGGCCTTCCTAGAGGATTTTTGGACTGAAAGTGGTATGGATGGAAATTGTATGATTTTTGATACACAATGGAACCATCAAGCACTGCAAATTCCTTCTCCAAACCTCTGAAAAACTGACTTGAAGTCAAGTTTTCCAAATGTGCAGGAACCCTCCTATGGCGACTATATTTGGGGAATTTCTCTCAAATAATAACACGTGTGCATAAAATGAAGGAGGTTTTTGTTTCTTGTTCTATGATTGAAAAAAATCTCTTTCACTTTTGTCAAATTCATATTCCTTAATTCAGAAACCAATTTTGAAGTAGAACTTTGATCAAGACAATCATTTAAAAATTATGACAAGGAATAATGACATGACCATGATGAAAATTTATGACCTTGGATGAGTGGAGGGAGTATTAATGACACCTAGACACACCAATGACCATTTTACAACCAAGAGATGTCAAATTTTATTTGATAATTTTATTTTGAAAATATAACAATTTGACCTAACAACCCTATCAATCACATGAAAGAGTAAATTTCATCACTGGTGACTGACAGAAATGGCAGATACTAACAAAAGTCTTGGTTTGTACTGGTAGGCATGGTGAACAGGAGAATTTTTATTTCCTTTCATCAATCTGTAACAATTCAAACAATTGTTTCTCTTTTCATAATCTTGTAATACAGATGGCAGTAAGTATTTAGCAGTTGTTATCGCTCTGTATTTGTCACAAAGAATAGTTAAGTATATGAAGTCTTCTATAGCATAAAAATAAAAATGCACAGCAATCTTATAACACACACAATGATGTCATCAATATATAATTTAGCATACCAATACAAACAATTGTTAATATAATATCCCAAGACATTGTAAAAAGACAGTATGACAGAATTTTGACAGAAATCCTACTTCCTCTTCTCATGGGTTTGCTATACAAATGGGCAGTGCTTTGCATTTTTTTCTCTCAGGAAACTCCCCCTAGAACGAAGATATGGCACATCCGTGTGCCATGAATTAGCAATAGGCTTCTTGGTCTTTACTTTTTTTAGAGGGGGGTTAGCAATAGTCTTCTTGGTCTTCTTGCCCGATGAGGCTGCAGGGGTTTCAACAAGTTTCTTGGAATTTTGGTCTGGTAAAGGAATAGCTTGAGCATGAGGGTTTGGGTGGAGTAACAGTCCCTAGATCAAGTGCCTTCTTGCTAGTCTTGATTGTAATATGAGGGTTTTCAAATTGGTAAATGAACTCATCCCACATTTTCCCCTGTCTTTCCAACTCGGCTAAGACAAGTAGTTTGATAAGGCCATGGTGAAATAGGTTGTTATGGGGATTGGTTACATTCTTCCTCACTTGGGAAGACATCCTCTCAAAACTCTTTAAGAAGTAAAAGGGAAAATTCAATGGCTTATTGAACTGAAAGTGAGCTAATAATCGAAAGTGACGGGCTTTAAAGATGGAATATCTACCTTCACATGTAATCAATCTGGTGATGACTATGAGAGGGTTGATTAGCTCCTCTTTTATCCACTCCTTGGAGTATCCCTTAGCTCTGGAGATGTTCTGAAATTTGGTTTTGAAAACCCTGTTATAGCTTTCTCTTGGAAATTAGTGGTGTTTAAACCAGTGGTCTCCAACTCTTGGGAGCTTTTTGGTTGAGGTAATTGATTCCTCAGAGACCACGAACATAGTGAATAGGAGCAGAGGCAGGCTAAGAGTGTTCCATTATTATTTGTTTTGCCATCGTGCTCACAAAATCCATTCCTCTATCTTGCATTCTATAAGGCATGTAATCATAACTCTGTAATGAACAGTTTGTAACGAAAATAAACCAGTTAAGTGGTATGTTAAGGATATGTACAATAATTTATAACACACAGGGGATTAGCATTTCAAAAATAAAATGACTTCTGATATAATAGCATGTATTATGAAAACAACACACATATTTTTTTACAAAGATTTACTTCTTCTAGGCAATGTTATCATTTGTCAACTTATGAACCCCTCCCCCACACCTAAGTATTGTGACACCTCATAATTAAAAAAATAGGAAACCAGTTAGTTCTCCCAATCGCTGAAGATTTACAGCTTGTTAAGTGTAGAGATAAATTTCACAGATTGGTATGACGAGACGGTTAAAAGATGGCCCTGCCTATATATATATATATATAAGAAGAAGAAGAAGAGGTAGGCAAGAGAGTTTCAAGATAGTCTCAGAGTTAGTTCCCAATGGCAAGTTTATGGAGTTCATTAACCTTAGCTTAACCATACATACTTTATGTCAACTTTTTCTACAAGTAATGTCGTACATCAGGACAAGTTTTAATTTATTATTTATTTTTTATCAGATTATCATCCTCGCTAGGTAGAATGCCCCGCTGCCAGCAAGCATGTTCAGTACTCCAGCGGGTTTACCTAGTCATACCATAGGCCGGTAATCATTGTCAGAAGACTTGTTCAGTATCCCGATGGGTTAGCCTCTTACACCCTTAGAGAGTGGCCCTTCATATTTTAATATTTTAGTATAAGATTGCTTTGTGTAAGAAGATGGGGGGACAGCTCTGAAAACAACATTTTTTCTCTCTTTTTTTTCTTCTCAATTGGGATGGTATTTATGTTAGAGGATGACTTTATGTTATATTCCTTAGTGGTTGTCTTGATGTAAGGGGTACTTAAGCAGACGTGGCCTATATAAATATATGATATAATCAAGCTATTTAGTGTGTAGTGGATGGTACCATTGAGAAAGAACAGAAAGGTATCTCTAGGCTCAACTCGCTTTCTTCTTTTGTAAGTTATTGTGATGTTTCCATGACTAACCGCTAATCAGACCTCCTTGTTACTCTTTAATAAAGATACCTTACTCACTTACTCATGTTTCTTGGGAAAATTGTACGAGAGACCTCTAAGCTTGATGGTTACGGTATCACTTCCTTATATAGTGGTGAATATCTTCAAGAGCAACTGCTTTTTATAATACCTTAAGGAAAAGAGAAGATGAAAATAATTGAAAAAACATGGATAACTAAAGCAAGTCATTATTCATTCGATGCTTAGAAGACAACAAGGTTCAAGTATAGCAATGTTTCGAAGAAGAATCCTTGTTTTATATCTCCTTGAAACTATCTACTCCTGGTGAAATAAATACCTACAGAAATATTTAGAATTGTTTGTCAAAAACCACACTCTAAAATATCAAAGACTAATGAGATCAATGAGATCAATTCACTGGAACATGTATCTCATAGTTATTTTATTAAAATAAAATGTAAAATGAGGTTGCATTAGACTTTAAGCTAAACTAACAACATGCAGATTTTAATTACTATCCTACCCTACCTAAAAAGAAAGGGAAAATCTTTATTCAAGTGTAAGAACTCTTCCAATGTAACCATGTGCGGAGAAAGATAAAAAACATACTCATATCCATATATGAAAAAGTTACCACAGTGATTACCTGGATATGAAGAACAAACCAACATACTTGTTTTGGAATCAAAAGGTGTTGAAGAAGAGAATAGTATTGTGGTCTGATGACCTCTTGAAACCAAATTTCAATATAATCTTGATGTTCATCAATAGTAATTTCTATGCTCTCCTTCATCATGTTATGCATATCCTCTTCTTCTGGATGATTGATTTATGAAGTACATAAAGGATCTGTTGAGATGGATGTTGAGAAATCCTCAATCTCGGGTCTTAATGATTTCTCTCCACTGGATGTAGTCCATAGTTTTCCAGCTTCCTTTGAATTTTGGCAAGAAAAATCGTTTTGTAGCTCATAGGACCTTGATTCTTCTAATATTTTTGGAGAGGTATTCAAGTTCTTGGGTATTGTCAAGATGTGTTCTTCCTGAGAAGAAGAGATCCCGTCTGCTACTAGGATTTGAGAGAGTTCTTCCAAACTAATGGTCACTGATGCAGGAGCATCTCTCCACGTCAAGCATGTGCATTCAAAGATGAAGAGAGAGGCACAGTCCTCATTTAAATCTGAATTCAATGTAATTGAATGTATAAGCTGGTGAGATGTAGAGTCGTGCCTTTGTGCAGGCTGTAGATAAGATCGGCCTTAAATGTTTGTATGGCTAAGATATAGATCCGATTATGGACTAGATAACCCATTCAATGTAATTGAATAGGGTAGGTAGATTGGAGGGAAGAGCTCTAAGAGCCCCCTCAAGTAAAAGAGATTTAGAGTATCTCATTTTGGTAGGAAGTCGAGAGATGAGTAGGAGTTTGAGAAGAGCCAGAGAGAGCTCGAGAACACCTTGTAATTACAGGCGTTTGCCATTTTTAATATAAACAAAAGCAATTTTTCCTTCATGAATTCTGTGTTATGTGAATGTCTGTGAGTGTTATTTTATGTTGTAGATGTATACTGTAGTTGTGCATTTACAGGATTTGGTTGGATTTCAGGTGAAGATCTTTGAGGCTTCACACCAGGAGGGTGTGACAGAACACTGCGGGTTCTGAGAGCCGTGCACAGAGGATGCACTTCTGAATTCTGCGGGTTCAGACAAAGGTGTGTTGCGGCACAAGAACTAGAGTCAACAACTCAAAGGAAGACCTCAAGGTTGTTGAACACCTTGGAGGCAAGGCTGTGTATGAGAGAAACAATTGCAGATATAACTTAGCTGTGAGTTCTGTAAATCTCTGCCAAGTGGGCATTGAGCACAGGCACAAGGTGCAGTTGGAGGAACTCTGTTGTGAGTTCAAAAGAAGAACTAGAATCACTGAGGATTCTGAGAGCTCTTCCAGGTGGGCATTGAGCAGGTGCATAGGTGCACAGAAGATAGAACTGCTGGAAATTCTGGAAGAAGACACTCTGCCAGGAGGGAATAGAGACATTGTGCAGATGGCACAGGAGAAGAGAACTCTTTTGAGTTTTGTATTTAGAGGAAGAATCCACTGAAGGATCTTCACAAGGTTTCTGAACACCCTGAAAGGCTCAACAAGAGGTTGCTTGAGTAGAAGGATAGCCAGGAGGGCGTCAAATTCTCCATCTGTGGGAGAAAGGAAGAAAGACAAAATACCTTAGGGGTCTGAGCGTGTGAGAAGCTCAGGAGGAACAGTGTTTTCATATGCACGGCGAAGCTCAGGGTTGAGGAGTTCGCAGAGGAAAAGGAGGACAAAGGTTGAGGCCTTTAGGAACTGGAAATTCTTCCAAGTCTCAGAAGAAAGTGCATAAACTCAGGAGGGAGCACATCCTCCGTAAGATCGGCTGGAGAAAAGAGAATCTGGACCGTTGGTTTCTACGTCTAGGAAGGAGCAGGAGAAGTGCACAGAAGGGAGAGATCGAGAGCCGTTGGATCTCATTCAGAAATCCCGTCAGCCGTCAGATCAGACAGGAGGTGCACGGGGTTTAACTCTTCTCACGCCAGGAAAAAATCCCGACAGGCATTGGGATATCGGCATTTGCAATATCGGGAGTCTCGAAGACATGAGATCGGGAATTTTCATGGGGAATTACTCGGAACTGATCTGAGTCGTCTATCAGTTGGACACATGGCGGAGATCGAGGCGTCGGGAGTTGGGATATCGGCATTCCTATGGATAGGAGATCGGGTGAGTCCACCTTGAAAACCCCGACACAAATCTGGGTCGTCCATCTAAGAGAGGACGTGTGTCACGCGATCGTCCATTTCGGAGATTCGGGCACTAGACATCGTGATATCGGCGCTTGGGAAATCGGAGTTCTCAAGGTCGAAAGAGTCGGGACATCAGAAGTCTCGAAATCGCGAGGAGCGACCAGGACCGTCCATCAGAGGAGGACACGTGGAAGTAATCGGAGCTATCGAGAAAGGCCCAACATGAAGTCGTCTATCGACATTTTGGTCATCGGGATATCGGGAATCCTGGTGACAAGAGGTTTAGGCATTTTGGAATTGTGAAGTCCAAAACCCCGATAAGGAGGGAAGTGCCATTATGGGAGCCATCTGTCAGCATATCAGAGAAGGAGGAAAGCTTCATTGTGTGGGGGCCAGCTGTCATCATAGTGGAGAATCAGGATTCGAGGAATCGGCAATCCTGTGGGAAAATGTTTTTCAGCATTTGAAACCCCAAAACCCCGACGAGAGGTAAGACTGTGGTCATGGGGATAATGGTCATATGGGCCAGGAGCCTAGCCAGGAGAGCTAGTGCGTAAAGAGCGCGTCGGGATTCAAGGAATCGTGAATCCTGAGGACATATGTGTTTCGACATTGGAAAGTCTGAAACCCCAATGAGGAGGTATGGTTGCGGTCATATAGGGGGAAGGTCACGTGGGCTATGAGCTTAGCCTGGAGGGCTAACGGGAGTTGGAGCACATCGGGATTTTAAAGCCCAAAACCCCGAAAGAAGGAATATAAGGCTGCGGTCTTATGGAAAGCGGTCACATGGACCAGGGCATAGCCAGGAGGGGCTAAGGTCGAAAGGAGCGCATCGGAGATCGGGGATCCAAGAGGACAGGAACCCTTGACGACAGGGAACGCGAAACCCCAAAACCTAAAATTAAGATCAGGGAAAGAGCGCGGTCATGCGCAGAAGGCCGTGTAGGTGTATGAAGGACCTATGGATCGGGTTTTTCACAGGGATTCCATTGGGAGTCCAAAGAGCCACTTCATCTCATAAGGGAACATTGAACGATCCTTAAAGACCGGGAGGTCAGGCGCAGAGACCCTGCAGGGTATGTATAATCATCTCGCGCCATCAAGTGGTATCAGAGCGGGAACTTCACTTGTATATTTCAGGTGAAGCGGGAAGACAATAGAAGACAGAGCGTTGGAGACTCTGTGGTGATTGTTTGCAAGTAGGCAGCAATCAAGAAGGCAGTCAGGGAGACTGTAGGAGGATGGAACTGGTAACACTCTTAGTGTGGAGTGACAGTAGCAGGTTTGCTAGGAAAGAAGACAAAGACAACACCATGGTTACTGAAGACCATAGGCATGCTGGAAGGAAGAGCAAAGAAGAAAAGCTTGCAGAAATGGATAAATAGCTCTATGAATTAAAGGCAGATATAGAGAAGCTCGAACTGCAGATACGGCAGGATAAGAACATGGTTCAGGTATGTGAACCAGAGACTGGGAGAGATCTTAGTGAAATGGGATCATTTGAAGATCTCAAGCACTGCCGGGAGGGTGGAGAGGAAATTCCAGTTTGCCAGGTGGGCAACTAATTGGGATCAGCTGAGAATCTCAGAGACTGTCAGGAGGACAGCCAGGGAATTTCACATTGCCATCTGGGCAATGAAATGAGATCATTGTGGGATCTCGAAGACTGCCAGGAGGGCAGCGGAAACATCTCGAGTTGCCAGGTGGGCAGAGATGAGAATTCGAGACTATCTGAAAGTCTCATGGACTCGGAGGTGAGTTCAACTCAGCAAGGGTTGTTGATGAAGATGGGATCAGTTGATCTCATGGTCTGCCAGGAGGGCAGTAGAAACATCCCATATTGCTAGGTGGGCAAGGATGAGCAGGTGAGTTGGAATCGGCCAGAGGAGCTGACAGAGCAGGTGAGCTCAAAGATGGATTTAGATCAGCAGATGCAGCTGACAGAGGAGGAAGATCAAGATAATATTATGATGATTGGGGGAATTGGAGTATTCCTACCACTTGCCTAGGAGGAGGTAGAAATTTGTGTTGCAGGTGCAGCAACAATAGCAAAACAGTCAGCTGTGACTGTCAGGAAAGAAGAGGGATTGGAGCAGAATTTGGAAGTTGCCCAAGCCGACGAAGAAGAAAATGAGCATTCGGAGGAGTGTCTCAACATATTCAGCCAGGAAGATAAAGAAGTTGTAGCACTGAAGCTAACAGCAGAAGAAGCAGGAGAGGATGATGAGCATTCCAAGGAATGGCTCAGTATTTTAAGCCAGGAGACTGAAAAAAATGCAACATGGGAGTTTGCAACAGAATAAGAAGAAGAGGCAAACAGCATTTGTTTTGTTGATCTGTGGGAACAAATTGAAGCCCTGGAAGAGAGGGTGAAAGTGTAGAGCATGCACATCCAACAGGTGAAGTTGGAAGCTGATGAAGGAGGCATGGGAGATCATGATGATCTACTCATGTGCTAAAAAAAATTGCAGCAGGGGAGACTTCAAAAACAGAGCCATCCACTGGAGCAGTTGGACGAGGTGATAGAAGAGATCATGGAGCTGATGATCCGATCAGTAGAGACTGCCAACGAGGAGAGGCTGGGAAGAAAAGAAGTTGTAGTAGTAGCAAGATGGAGTAGATGAACAACTCCAAAGGATGATTTGGGATCCAGGGGGATTTCAATAGCTGAGATGGGAAGCTCATGAGTAGGAGCTCATGAATTTTTCAGCTGAGGAGTTTGATGCAGAAGCATCTCTCCACGTCAGCCAGCCAGCCAGCCAGCCACGTTGAGTGTGTGCATTCAAAGCTGAAGAGAGAGGCGCAGTCCTCATTTAAATCTGAATTAAATGTAATTGAATGTCTAAGCTGGTGAGCTGTAGAGACGTGCCTTTGTGCAGGTTGTAGATAAGATCGGCCTTAAATGTTTGTATGGCTGAGATCTAGATCCGATTATGAACTAGACATCCCATTCAATGTAATTGAATAGGATAGGTAGATTGGAGAGAAGATATCTAAGATCCCCCTCAGGTAAAAGAGATTTAGAGTATCTCATTTTGGTAGGAATTCGAGAGATGAGTAGGATTCTGAGAAGAGCTAGAGAGAGCTCGAGAACACCTTGTAATTACAGGCATTTGCCATTTTTAATATAAACAGAAGCATTTTTTCCTGCATGAATTCTGTGTTATGTGAATGTCTGTGAGTGTTCTTTTATGATGTAGATGTATACTGTAGTTGTGCATTTGCAGGAGTTGGTTGGATTTCAGGTGAAGGTCTTTGAGGCTTCACACCAGGAGGGTGTGACAGAACACTGCGGGTTCTAAGACCCGTGCACAGGGGATGCACTTCTGAATTCTGTGGGTTCAGACAAAGGCATGTTGCGGCACAAGAACTGGAGTCAACAACTCAAAGGAAGACCTCAAGGTTGTTGAACACCTTGGAGGCAAGGATGTGTATGAGAGACACAGTTGCAGACAGAACTTAGCTGTGAGTTCTGTAAAGCTCTGCCAGGTGGGCATTGAGCACAGGCACAAGGTGTAGTTGGAGGAACTCTGTTGTGAGTTCAAAAGAAGAACCAAAATCACTGAGGATTCTGAGATCTCTGCCAGGTGGGCATTGAGCAGGTGCATAGGTGCACAGAAGACAGAACTGTTGGAAGTTCTGGAAGAAGACACTCTACCAGGAGGGCATAGAGACATTGTGTAGACGACACAGGAGAAGAGAACTCTTTTGAGTTCTGTATTTAGAGGAAGAATCCACTGAAGGATCTTCACAGGGTTGTTGAACACCCTGAAAGGCTCAACAAGAGGTTGCTTGAGTATAAGGATAGCCAGGAGGGCGTCAAATTCTCCATCTGTGGGAGAAAGGAAGAAAGACAAAATCCCTTAGGGGTCTGAGCGTGTGAGAAGCTCAGGAGGAACAGTGTTTTCATACGTGCGGCGAAGCTTAGGGTCGACGAGTTCATAGAGGAAAAGGAGGACAAAGGTTGAGGCCTTTGGGAACTAGAAATTCTTCCAAGTCTCGGAAGAAAGTGCAGAAGCTCAGGAGGGAGAACAGCTGCCATAAGATCGACTAGAGAAAAGAGAATCTGGACCGTTGGTTTCTACATCCAGGAAGGAGCAGGAGAAGTGCACAGAAGGGAGAGATCGAGAGTCGTTGGATCTCATTCAGAAATCTCGTCAGCTGTCAGATCGGACAGGAGGTGCACAGGGTTTAACCCTTCTCACGCCAGGTAGAAGTCCTGACAGGCATCGGGATATCGGCGTTCGCGATATCGGGAGTCTTGAAGACATGAGATCGGGAATTTCCATGGGGAATTACCCGAAACTGATCTGAGTCGTCTATCAGTTGGACATGTGGCAGAGATCGAGGCACTGGGAGTCGGGATATCGGCATTCTTGTGGACAAGAGATCGGGTAAGTCCACCTTGAAAACCCCGACACAAATCTAGGCCGTCCATCTGAGAGAGGACGCGTGTCACGCGATCGTCCATTTCGGAGATTCGGGCACTAGACATCGGGATATCGGCGCTCGGGAAATCAGAGTTCTCGAGGTTGAAAGAGTCAGGACATCAGAAGTCTTGAAATCGCGAGGAGCGACCAGGACCGTCCATCAGAGGAGGACTCATGGAAGTAATCGGAGCTATCGAGAAAGGCCCGACAGGAAGTCGTCTATCGGCATTTTGGTCATCGGGATATCGAGAATCCTGGTGACAAGAGGTTTGGGCATTTCAGAATCATGAAATCTGAAACCCCGATAAGGAGGGAAGCGCCATTGTGGGAGCCAGTTGTCAGCATATCAAAGAAGGAGGAAAGCTCCGTTGTGTGGGGGTCAGCTGTCAGCATAGCGGAGAATCAGGATTCAAGGAATCAGCAATCCCGTGGGCAAATGTTTTTCAGCATTTGAAACCCCGAAACCCCGACGAGAGGTATGACTGTGGTCACGGGGATAACGGTCATATGGGCCAGGAGCCTAGCCAGGAGAGCTAGTGCGTAAAGAGCGCATCAGGATTCGAGGAATCACGAATCCTGAGGACATATGTGTTTCGACATTGGAAAGTCTGAAACCTCGATGAGGAGGTATGGTTGTGATCATATAGGGGGAAGGTCACGTGGGCCAGGAGCTTAGCCTGGAGGGCTAACGGGAGTTGGAGCACATCGGGATTTTAAATCCCAAAACCCCGAAAGAAGGAATATAAGGTTGTGGTCTTATGGAAAGCGGTCACATGGACCTGCGCATAGCCAGGAGGGGCTAAGGCCGAAAGGAGCGCATCGGAGATCGGGGATCCAAGAGAAAAGGAACTCTTGACGACGGGGAACACGAAACCCTGAAACCTGAAATTAAGATCAGGGAAAGAGCGTGGTCATGCGCAGAAGGCCGTGTAGGTGTATGAAGGACCTATGGATCGGGTTTTTCACAAGGATTCCATTAGGAGTCCAAAGAGTCGCTTCGGCTCAGAAGGGAACACTGAACGATCCTTAAAGACCGGGAGGTAAGGCGCAAAGACCCTGCGGGGTATGTAGAAGCGTCGTGCGCCATTAGTCACCTTCGAATTCATTCTCCTAGTGGTGGTAAGAAAACAAAGGTTGTGTTGTTTGGTTATGGGGAAGGCTCGAGTGGTCTTGCCTCCTATCCTGTTATTACTGATGCTTCAATTTTTTGTTCTATAGTTCTCTCTGTCTTAGTCTCTTCAGAGACTACCTTAGCTTTTTGGGTTGAGCTAGCTCTTATTTTTTCGGTGTCGATTTGCAGAGATTATAAGTGGAATGTTCCTTCCCCCAAAAAGGTCAGAAGGAACCTCGGTTGAAAGGTCTGATTTAGATTTAATGTATCTACCTTTTGGGTCTCTAGGTCTATTCATGAAAGAAAACAAAAAGAAAAAAGAAAAACTACCATTGGGTTTGGGGGAACCTGCTATAGAAAATGTGCAAGTTCTTACCTCTCGTCTTAAAGTTCCCCCGCCACCAAACTAATTCTAATGTTTAAAAATGATCTAATTCCTACCTTGAAACAACTCCCCCACAACGACGCCAAAAATGATGGGTATTCTATATGCACTAAAAACACACTAAAAACCCTCAATTAAATTGTCAACCCGGGGTAAGTAAACTTAGAGTTGTAGCAATATATATGCCAAGGTAGAAGGACTGGAGGTAGTATAGTCTAACTAAGGAAGTGGCTATCTAAGAGCTAATCTATTCAAGAAAAGACTACTAATGATCAAACCCTACTATGAAACTCAAACTGTGTACCCTAAGTAACCTTTGAACGAAGGATTGATGGATAGTTCTAAGAAGAAAATGAAAACCCTACTTAAATAAAATTAGTTCAATCATAACAATAAGAAAAAGCAAAATATCTACCTAATAAACAATAACAACAACAAACTATTTTTAATTAACCTACTCAAATTCAATAAGCAACTATCCTATCAAAGCAACAAAATAGACAAGCAAGCAACTAACCTATTAAAGAAAGTAAACAACTAACTAACCTAGGATGACTTCTACAGCAAGTAAACTAATCAATAAGCAACTAATTAAGCTAAGAAACAAGTGAACTCTATTCTTAATTTAAACTTCACAAATATTTCTAATTTACAAAAGGAAATCTACTAAATTGAAAGCAAGAGGAATTAACAACTAATCTTTTAATCTATGATAAACAAATTATTCCTTAACCTACGAAAGAAAAAAGACTATCTATTCTACAAAAGCAAGAAAACTATCTTCTAAAACAAGAAAACTCAAATATAGTGTTGATGGTTGTGTCTCCAGTGTCTTATAATATTACGATGGCATTTAACAATGAACGATAATTCAAGAGGGATAAACTCGATATTGACTTCAATAGCAAAGTGAAAAGTGTGAATTAGACAATCCAGTGAGAACTTAGCCATTATGGAAACAACATCAACTATCTTGCATATCCATGTAATTATTGGCCATGCATTAATCATCAATAGTTATAAAAAGACTATTCTAGTAAATTCAATTGCATTCTATGCTAATGAAGCAAATTCATACTACACTAAACTCAATAATTAACTACGAATTGAAATTGCAACCTAGATCTAAGAAAGAAATTGCATGAAGTAAACTAAACTAGTTCTATTTTGACAATTCAAATTGCAAAAAGAGGAAATACTCATAAACAGAAATTAAACACTATTTCAGCATATGACAAGTAAGCAAATGAGCAACCTAAATGACAAATTAAATGAATAAATCTAAATAGTAACTAAATAGGCAAACTAGAATTGAAAACTAAAGGCTAATGACTATCCATCCACCGAAACCCTGTCAAATAAATCATGAATTAAAAACTTTGTTTTAAAACATTGTTTTAACTTCTAATTGTTCTATTTCAGCATACAAAAATTTTAACTATTATCTAATCATACAGGGGTTAGTAGCTTAAGCTTAAGCTTATTTCCTATTTAGTTAGAAATACATGGCATATTAACTATTCTTCATAAGCAACCTGAAACAAAACACATTCATTAGCATTAACTCATAAAGCAGTCTGCAATTAAGAGGAGGAATTAGATACACAAATATGCAACTAAAATAAGCACACAGCAAGCAATCGAAATTGGGAATTTGACACAACAAAAAAATGATTTTGAAAACTAAGAAAGGAAACTAAACAATTATAAATCTACACTAACGAGAACAATGACCCAGACCACTGGTGCGCCCCCTGGGAGGTCTAGGCAACTTCTCAACATGAAATTGCGATCAGAGAATCAACACGGCACTGTCATTCATTAAAAAATGTAGTCTAATCGTAAGTTTACAGATATTTCTCTATTACACAATAAAAATGTCTTCTTAAAATCCTTGTTTGGTCTTGCCACTACTGGTGGTATTTATAGTTTTTACAAGCTGAGAGGTCAACCACTGGAAGGGTCGACCCTCTCTAAAAATAGCAAATCGCATTTAAGATGCCCTAACTGTCGGTGGCTTCTAGAAATGAGGTGAGCCAATAATCTCCCAACATAACAACCCAAATCGAGTTGTCAAGAGTTCAGTAGTTGGAGGCCACGAGCACAAGCAAAACCCATGTCTCTAATTCTCCCATTGTTGGTCATGTATATGCTAACCGCCAAATCGCCTATGGTTTTTGTGTAGAATGGAGTGTCAGACGGAGTGTCGGATGGTGTACCAGACGGAGTGTCGAATGGAGTACCAGACTGAGCGTCGAATGGAGTACCGGACTGAGTGCCGGAAGCAAAAACAAGATGTGATTTTGCCCTATGACACACAAAACATGAATTAGTTCCCTGGGAACATAAAAACATACTGAATTACACTCAAAATCATCATAAAACATGAGTTATGCATACCTGGTGTGAATCATAGCGATTTGACACAAAATCTCTTCAAAAACTCTTCAAAATTGGAAAACGCATATACATATTCGGCAAAAAGGATCTAATTAACGTCATGAAATCAATCATATCACGGGCCCAACACATCTAGAAGCCCCAAAAGGTCAAAGTAGTCAAAGTGGTTTAAGAGATTTTAGAAGGTAAATAATAAAGTGAAGTGGTGAGTGTACTATAATTCAAAGTGAATACAAAAGAAATTATTTAAATAATAAAGTTAACGGAGAAATTATTAAGTTGACAAGTGGTTAGAAGTGGGTTAAGATGGTTAAAAGGTAACCCCTTGAGGAAGCTACATGAAAGTATAAATAAGAGGCAAGGCTCTATCATTTTAATCACACTTGAGCATATTGAATATCTAAATGTGACTGAGATAACCAAAGGATATCTAAGTCAAATTTCAAAGGGAAGGTGAAGAAAAGAAGGCATAAATTCAAGGAAGGATAAATTATTTTGATGATGCTTTCTAAGGTATGTTATTTAGAGGTCATCTCACCATTTTCACAATAACTTTTTTTTTAGAATGATTTGTTGAAAAGTCAACAAGAAATGTGTGTCTAATTTATTTTTCCCTTAAATAAATTGGAATATAAATATTAATCTATTATCTCATTTATAAATGAGTGATTTGGAGTTGTAACAGAATCATAAGTGTAGTTATTTGAGTTGTAAAGTAGTTTAACTCAGTTAAGTGAGTTAAGCTCAGTTGTACTAGTTGTAACTAAACTTGCACTAGTGAGAGTTCGGTGAATTAATTATTAATTATTTCACAATCAGTGATCTCACATGCAACTGAAGATTTACCATTGTTAACTACATGCATGTCAGATCCAGTGGAGACCCGGTTGAGATAACAGGTGAAATGGATAGTTTGGATATCAGTTGTGATTTGAGTGAAGTGCACTCATGCAATCACACACACAGTGGATATGCCCATGAGCATGTGCAATCTAGAGAAGAGGATTCATTCATCCCTTGCAAGGATTGAGCAGAGGAGGCAGACTGTCTGGACACAGAGAATTGGCACATGTATTTGTTGATTTTGTATGACAGTGTGAGACGATTGTATTTTACTGAGAGATCTTGGATTAGAGTTTTGTATGAGATTGTTTCATGATCCATGATATACATAATATATGATAGTGGGGTTTTTAGCTTTATGCTTTCCCAATAAAACATCTATGTTATGTTCGATTGATTCTTTTTCTTGATATTGCATTGTCGATCGTGGTTTAAATTCCGCAAGAAATTATGTATTTAACAAGAGACAAATAATTTATACATGGTATCAGAGCCACGAAAGTGAGGTGCGTAAATTTCAATATTTTTGCAGGTCCCTCCTCTAGCAGGGTATGGTGGTGTACTAGTAACTTGTCTGCGCATAAAAGTTACTAGACATTTCCATGGGCCACTGTGCATTATTGTGTGGAAATCCCTGGACATTTCCGCACCCTAGACACTCATAGGGTGCGTACTTTCTACAGGCCACTGTCCATTACAGTGTAGAAACCCTGGACATTTCCGCACCCTAGACACTCATAGGGTACGTACTTTTTGTAGGCCACTGTACATCACAGTGCAGAAATCACTAGAGATTTTCGCAAGCCACTGTGTATTACAGTGCGGAAATCCTGCAGTCAAATAACTTGGGAGGTGCGGAAACTCTTGTAAGGTCTGCAGGCTAGGTTAGAAGTGGTCGCGGAGGTTCAGCATGAGACTGGAACGAGCAAGAGGGATTGCAGAAGCTGAGTTTGTGATTGGATAGAATTCGAATTTGCAGAAAGACTTTTCTTGGTGCTACAATTGATATAAGTTCGAAATGGATTTCAATGGCTTGAGGTTGGAGTATGCACTCGAGGGCAGCTCTAACTACATTGCTTGGAAGGACAGGATTGAGGCAGTACTCGAAGAAAATGGCTTGAAGGATTTCATTGACAGAGATGTTCCTAAGCCAGTTTCTACAGACACTGCAAATCTTGATGCATGGCAAAAGAAAGTGGCAAAGGCGAGGAGGATTATTTTGGAAGGAGTACAATACCACATTGTCTCAAGTCTCCATGGTAAAGCCACACCACATGGAATGTGGAAGGTTTTGACGGATCTGTTCCAAAACAGCAACGACCATAGGAAATTGGCACTCAAAGATAAACTCAGGAAGATCAAGATGGAAAAGGGCGAATCCATTCCAAAGTATCTCACGAAGTTTGTCCAATGTAGGGATGAGCTAGGGAGTGTGGGAATAACAGTCGTTGATGATGATTTGGTGAGATTGGCACTCCTAGGAATTCCCAAGAGTTGGCATAGTTATCAAGACTCTGTCAATGGAAGGGAAAAATTGCCAGATTGGGAACGACTATGGTCGGATCTAGTGCAGAAAGAGTTCAGACGAAACACCAGAGATGGATATTCATCAAAGTGTGATGATGAAGAGGATTGTACTTTGGATTTTAAGGCTGGGAGAGGAAAGGGGAAGAAATTCCATTCAAAATTCGAGCCTAAAGTCAAGAAGTTGGATTTGTCCAAAGTGAAGTGTTTTCATTGTCACGAACATGGGCATCTTGCTACTAATTGTCCGCAGAAGAGGAAGAACAAGAAGGTTGTTGGAGCTGCAACTAGTGAGGCCCTTGCCTTGCAATTTGAACTTGACTTCTCTTTGATCACATGCATGGCATCAAGTGCATCGGGATCGGTGTGGTATTTGGATAGTGGTGCTTCCTTCCACATGACAGGAGATAGAGATTCATTCAGTGACTTGGAGGAGAAAGATCTCAGAATGAATATTGAGATGGGCGACGATGGACGATACAATGCGACTGGCATTGGTACCATTACCTTTCAGAGGGAGTAAGGTAAACCATTTCAATTGAAAAATGTTATGCATGTTCCAGGTCTGAAGAAAAACCTAGTCTCAGTCACAATGTTGGAGGACAGAGGCTATGACATTCTTTTCAGTGATGGAAAATATTTCCTACAACATAAAGCAACGGGTCAAGTCAAGAAGATAGGGATTCGAGTTAAGAATCTCTACATGCTGGAGGTAGATGGTTGCACTGCCATGATGGGCAAGGCAGAAAAAGTGGTGAGTCGGGACGAGGGTGAATTATGGCACATGTGATTGGGCCATCTTCATCATGGAGCCTTGAAGATCATGCAACAAATATCTACTGGACTTCCAATGGGAACACTTGCTCAGTTAGATCAATGCAAGGGTTGCACCATGGGGAAGTATGTAAAGTCCACCTTTCATGAAAAGGAGAACCCTGCTTCGGTGATCCTGGAGAGAATTCACACGGACATGTGTGGACCATTCTCAATTTCTTCAACAACGAAACATAGGTATTATTTTATTTGTGTTGATGACTTTTCTCGTAAATGATGGGTCTTCTTCATGCAAAAGAAGGATCAAACATTCTCAAAGTTATGTGAGTTTAAATCATTGGTGGAGAAAGAGTCGAGGAAGCAAGTGAAGGCTCTAAGGAGCGATAATGGTGGAGAATACATCTCTAACGAATTCAAAGAATTCTGCAGCAAAGAAGGAATTCGAAGAGAACTCATAGCACCTCATAACCCATAGCAAAATGGGGTCGTGGAGAGGAAGAACAGAACGATCATGGGTGCAGCACGAGCGATGTTGCATGATCAGGGCCTACCAATGCATTTGTGGGTGGAAGCATGCAATATTGTGGTTTATCTGCAAAATTGTTGTCCTCGTAGAGTAATTGGCATGAGTACACCTGAAGAATCTTTCAGTGGTAAGAAACCTGATGTTTCTTATTTTAAGATTTTTGGATCATCTATTTATGTGCATGTGACCAAGGATTCCAAGAAGAAGCTGGAACCGACTACTGAAGTTGGGATATTTGTGGGGTACACAGAAACATCCCATAATTATCGTGTGTATTTTTCTAACAGTAAGATGATTGTTATGCGACGGGATATAAAATTCGATGAAGGGAAATCCATGCGATTTTCGCTTGAGAGGGAGCTAGACTTGCATGCAGAAGAGGAACTGTTGGTTCCCAAAGATGAGTCTCAATATGTGGATCAGCCACATGAGGAGATTCATGGAGTGGAGGAAGCCACTCAAGCAGAGCCATCCATCAGAAATGGCAGAAAGCGAACCACAGAAGTTGATAGATTGAGACTAGATGATGCACAGAATGTAGGAGTCCCTACTTCACAATGTAGACAGAGACAGTCTCCTGATCGATTTACTGGATACATGGCTCTCATGAGAAAATGTATTTTGACTGAACCATCTTCCTTTCAGGAAGCAGTGCAGGATCCCACTTGGGTTGATGCTATGGTGGAGGAGTATGAATCCATTGTAAAAAATAGTGCATGGGAAATAGTCCCAAGACCAGTTGATAAATCAGTGGTAGGTTCGAGATGGATCTACAAGGTAAAGAAAGTTGTTGATGGGAGTGTTGAGAAATACAAGGCCAGGTTTGTAGCCCAGGGCTTCTCACAGATTGAGGGGATATATTATGATGAGACCTGTGTACCTGTTGCAAGGTACTCTTCCATAAGATCCATCTTTGCACTCTCAGCGCAGATGGGTTGGCGCATTCATCAGATGGATGTAAAAACTGTGTTCCTCAACAGTATCATTGAGGAAGAAGTGTGCATTGAGCATCCATAAGGTTTTGAGACCTTTGACAGGGAGTCACATGTGTGCAGACTCAAGAGAGCACTGTATGGGCTGAAGCAGGCACCCCGTGCTTGGTACACTCGAATAGACAGTTATTTCACCGGACTGGGCTTCACCAAAAGTGAAGCAGATGCAAACCTATACCAAATTATGGTGGAGGGTAAGATTTTAATCATTGTTCTTTATGTTGATGATTTAATACTGACTGGTGATGAGCAGTTGATACACTCATGAAAGGAGGACCTTGCAAAGGAGTTTGAGATGAAGGATTTGGGCCTTCTTCCCTATTTCCTTGGATTGGAAATATGGCAGCGAGATGGTGAACTTTTTGTGTCTCAAGGCAAGTATGCAAGGAAGATACTAAGTAAGTTTCACATGGAGGGATGCAAACCCATGGATACTCCTCTTCCAAGAAACTGGAGGAAAGAGGATTCTACTTCTGGAGAGGTATTGGATGCTACTGTCTATCGACAGTTAGTGGGTTCGCTAATGTATTTAGTGAACACAAGACCAGACATTTGCTATGCAGTTAACCAACTGATTTAAGCAATGGTTAAGCCTACCAAGCTCTTTTGGAAGGCGGGTAAGCATGTTCTGAGATACCTGAGGGGCACATCTGAGTATGGCTTATGGTACAGACAGACGGATGAGGTGAAGATGCATGGCTTCATAGATGCAGATTGGGAAGGCAGCCCAACGAACAAAAAGAGCACATTAGGGGGGATCTTTAGTATCGGATCTACAGTTGTTTCTTGGTACAGCAGGAAATAGAGATCCGTGGCACTCAGTTCAGCGGAAGCGGAATACATGGCAGAAATTCACTGCATGTGAGGCTATCTGGATGAGAAAGATCTTGGTTGGTTTGTTTGGTTCTCATTTAGATCCGACAGTGATTTATTGTGATAATCAGAGTTGCATTAAACTCTCGATTAATCATGTGTTTCATGATAGATCTAAGCATATAGATATCTGGTATCATCATCTCAGAGATTGTGTGCAGCGGAAGATCATGTTGCTTCAGTGCATTCCTACGGAAGATCAGGATGCATACATTTTGACAAAGGTGCTCACCAGGAGCAAATTCGAATACCATAGAGACAGGATTGGGGTGAAGGATAATCTCTTTCTTGTTGAGAGGGAGTGTTGAAAAGTCAACAAGAAATGTGTGTCTAATTTATTTTTCCCTTAAATAAATTGGACAATAAATATTAATCTATTAT
>ML795706.1:187107-200158 GCA_009831015.1 Picea engelmannii | reverse complement strand
TCCAGAAAAGATAGATTGTTGAGTTCTCGTTTTAACAAGAGGCCACCGCGTTTTTTCATCGTTTTACAACTCTGTCACTCGGCCACTGTGATTTCTGTAACTTTTGGGTCGAACCCTTGTCCTGTGCTGCTGAAAGCAGTCTCAGCTTCTTCTCTGTGTTGGGTGAAATGCAAACCTTGGGTGTACTCTGGAAACAACCTGTGATATACCGACTTTACCTAATTTGATGGTGTCAGGCCCTCTGAACCTCATCTGTACCTGCGTCGCTGGATGTGAACTTGCCATTTCGGGTGTGATGATAGTTGCGTGTCGGTTCTAAAAAGATTTCAAATTTCTGTCATATCCTGTTATACAAGCTTAAACTACCATGATTGCTTGCTTCCACTAGTGCATGTCTCGGATCTTGTTGTGACGTGGGGGTGATCACCTCATAATTTCATGCATGTGTGGATAATGAGCACATGATTCGCGCTTCATGCAGCTACTGTGTTTGGAGAACATTCCTGCCATCACGCTCGCTTGCCACTTTCATCAGCACGCGAACTCTTCGGAAAACCCTGTTAGCTGCGGGAAGTGAACACTTTCCACAGCGCACCATTTGATAGGAATTTCACTTTAGCCGCGGAAATCAAAACAACGTACCACATCATTTGAAAAACGTTCCTTAGCGCGAAAGTAAATACTCTCCACAGCGTGCCACGTGCAAACTGTCTGTCAAGCTTTTCGCGCCTTGTCACTTTCCACAGCGTTTTAAACTGATGAAACGACGTCCTTAGCTGTTGAAAGCTATCGCTTTCCACAGCGCACAATGGACCCTTTAACAAGATGTTAGCTGTTGAAAGTAAACAATTACATTTTTCGAAAGAGAATACTTTATGGATCGATTATTTCCTAAGACACACCAAAACCAAAATTTTTCTCGACTGTAAAAAATCAAAAATGACTTGAAGACACTACTGAAAGCTATGATATCCACCCAAAACTCGGTCGAAAGGGCGATTTCATTTTGGGAGTTAACACCTGACACAAATCTGGGTGTCTTCTATCAGTTGGACACGTGGCAGAGATCGAGGCGTCAGGAGTCAAGATATCGACATTCCTGTGGACAGGAGATCGGGTAAGTCCACCTTGAAAATCCTGACACAAATCTGGGTCGTCCATCTGAGAGAGGATGCGTGTCACACGATCATCCATTTCGAAGATTCGGGCACTAGACGTCGGGATATCGGCGCTCAGGAAATCGGAGTTCTCGAGGTCAAAAGAGTCGGGACATCAGAAGTCTCAAAATCATGAGGAGCGACCAAGACCATCCATCAGAGGAGGAAGTGGAAGTAATCGGAGCTATCGGGAAAGGCCCGACAGGAAGTCGTCTATCGACATTTTGGTCATCAGGATATCGGGAATCCTGGTGACAAGAGGTTTGGGCATTTCGGAATTGCAAAGTCTGAAACCGTGATAAGGAGGGAAGCGCTATTGTGGGAGCCAGTTGTCAGCATATCAGAGAAGGAGGAAAGCTTCATTGTGTGTGGGCCAGCTGTCAGCATAGCGGAGAATCGGGATTCGAGGAATCGACAATACTGTGGGAAAATGTTTTTTAGCATTTGAAACCCCGAAACCCTAATGAGAGGTAAGACTGCGGTCACGGGGATAACAGTCATATGGGCCAGGATCCTAGCCAGGAGGGATAGTGCGTAAAGAGTGCGTCGGGATTCGAGGAATTGTGAATCCTGAGGACATATGTGTTTCAACATTGGAAAGTCTAAAACCCCGATGAGGGGGTATGGCTGCAGTCATATAGGGGGAAGGTCACGTCAGGATTTTAAAGCCCAAAACCCCGAAAGAAGGAACATAAGGCTGCGGTCTTATGGAAAGTGGTCACATGGACCAGGGCATAGCCAGGAGGGGCTAAGGAAGAAAGGAGTGCATCAGAGATCGAGGATCCAAGAGGACAGGAACTCTTGACGACGGGGAATAAGAAACCCCAAAACCTGAAATTAAGATCAGGGAAAGAGTGCGGTCATGTGCAGAAGGCCGTGTAGGTGTATGAAGGACCTGTGGATCGGGTTTTTCACAGGGATTCCATTGGGATTCCAAAGAGCTGCTTCAGCTCAGAAGGGAACATTGAATGATCCTTAAAGACCGGGAGGTCAGGCACAGAGACCCTGTGGCGTATGTAGAAGTGTCTCGTGCCATCAAGTGGTATCAGAGTGGGAACTTCACTTGTATATTTTAGGTGAAGCGGGAAGACAACAGAAGACATAGCGCTGGAGACTCTGTGGCGATTGTTTGTAGGTAGGAAGCAATCAAGAAGGTAGTCAGGGAGAATGTAGGAGGATGGAGTTGGTAACACTCTTAGTGTGGAGTGACAGTAGTAGGTTTGCTAGGAAAGCAGACAAAGACAACACCATGGTTATTGAATACCATAGGCATGCTGGGAGGAAGAGAAAATCAAAAAAGCTTGCAGAAATGGATAAAGAGCTCTATGAATTAAAGGCGGATATAGAGAATCTCGAACTGTGGATACGGCGGGATAAGAAGATGGTTCAGGTATGTGAACCAGAGATTGGGAGAGATATTAGTGAAATGGGATCATTTGAAGATCTCAAGCACTTCCGGGAGGGCAGAGAGGAAATTCCAGTTTGCCAGGTGGGCAAAGAATTGGGATCAGCTGAGAATCTCAGAGACTGTCAGGAGGACAGCCAGGGAATTTCAAATTACCAGCTAGGCAATGAAATGAGATCGTTACGGGATCTCAAAGACTGCCAGGAGGGCAGCGGAAGCATCTCGGGTTGCCAGGTGGGCAGAGATGAGAATTCGAGACTATCTAAAAGTCTCATGGACTCGGAGGTGAGTTCAACTCAGCAAGGGTTGCTGATGAAGATGGGATCAGTTGATCTCATGGTCTTCCAGGAGGACAGTAGAAACATCCCATATTGCCAGGTGGGCAGGGATGAGCAGGTGAGTTGGAATCAGCCAGAGGAGCTGACAGAGTAGGTGAGCTCAAAGATGGATTTAGATCAGCAGATGCAGCTGACAGAGGAGGAAGATCAAGATAATATTCTGATGATTGGGGGAATTGGAGTATTCCTACCACTTGCCCAGGAGGAGGCAGAAATCTATGTTGCAGGTGCAGCAACAGCAGCAGAACAGTCAGTTGTGACTGTCAGGTAAGAAGAGGGATTGGAGCAGACTTTGGAAGCTGCCCAAGACGACGAAGAATAAAATGAGCATTTGGAGGAGTGTCTCAACATATTCAGCCAGGAAGCTAAAGAAGTTGTAGCATTGAAGCTGACAGCAGAAGAAGCAGGAGAGGATGATGAGAATTCCTAGGAATGGCTCAGTATTTTAAGCCAGGAGACTGAAAAGACTACAACATGGGAGTTTGCAATAGAAGAAGAAGAAGAGGTAGACAACATTTGTTTTGTTGATCTGTGGGAACAAATTGAAGCCCTGGAAGAGAGGGTGAAAGTGCAGAGCGTGCACATCCAACAGGTGAAGTTGGAAGCTGATGAAGGAGGCATGGGAGATTATGATTATATGCTCATGTGCCAAAAAAAATTGCATCTGGGGAGACTAAAAAAATAGAGCCATCCACTGGAGCAGCTAGATGAGGTGATAGAAGAGATCATGGAGTTGATGATCCGATCAGCAGAGACTGCCAGCGAGGAGAGGCTTAGCAGAAAAGAAGCAGCAACAGCAGCAAGATGGAGCAGATGAACAGCTCCAAAGGATGATTTGGGATCCAGGGGGATTTCAACAGCTGAGATGGGAAGCTCATGAGCAGGAGCTCATGAATTTTGCAACTGAGGAGTTTGATGCAGGAGCATCTCTCCATGTCAACCAGCCAGCCAGCCAGCCACATCGAGCGCGTCCATTCAAAGCTGAAGAGAGAGGCGTAGTCCTCATTTAAATCTGAATTCAATGTAATTGAATGTCTAAGCTGGTGAGTTGTAGAGTCGTGCCTTTGTGCAGGCTGTAGATAAGATCGGCCTTAAATGTTTGTATGGCTGAGATCTAGATCTGATTCTGGACTAGACATCCCATTCAATGTAATTGAATAGGGTAGGTAGATTAGAGGGAAGAGCTCTAAGATCCCACTTAGGTAAATAATATTTAGAGTATCTCATTTTGGTAGGAATTCGAGAGATGAGTAGGAGTCTGAGCAGAGCTAGAGAGAGCTCGAGAACACTTTGTAATTACAGGCGTTTTCCATTTTTAATATAAATAGAAGCAGTTTTTCCTGCATGAATTCTGTGTTATGTGAATGTCTGTGAGTGTTCTTTTATGTTGTAGATGTATACTGTAGTTGTACATTTGCAGGATTTGGTTGGATTTCAGGTGAAGGTCTTTGAGGCTTCACACCAGGAGGGTGTGACAGAACACTGCGGGTTCTGAGAGCCGTGCACAGAGGATGCACTTCTGAATTCTGCGGGTTCATACAAAGGCGTGATGCGGCACAAGAACTGGAGTCAACAACTCAAAGGAAGACCTCAAGGTTGTTGAACACCTTGGAGGCAAGGCTGTGTATGAGAGACACAGTTGCAGACATAACATAGTTGTGAGTTATGTAAAGCTCTGCCAAGTGGGCATTGAGCATAGGCACAAGGTGCAGTTGGAGGAACTTTGTTGTGAGTTCAAAAGAAGAACCAGAATCACTGAGGATTCTGAGAGCTCTGCCAGGTGGGCATTGAGCAGGTGCATAGGTGCATAGAAGACAGAACTGTTGGAAGTTTTGGAAGAAGACACTCTGCCAGGAGGGCATAGAGACATTGTGCAGACGGTACAGGAGAAGAGAACTCTTTTGAGTTCTGTATTTAGAGGAAGAATCCACTGAAGGATCTTCACAAGGTTGCTAAACACCCTGAAAGGCTCAGCAAGAGGTTACTTGAGTATAAGGATAGCCAAGAGAGCGTCAAATTCTCCATCTGTGGGAAAAAGGAAGAAAGATAGAATCCCTTAGGGGTCTGAGCGTGTGAGAATATCAGGAGGAACAGTGTTTTCATACGCGCGGTGAAGCTCAGGGTCGAGGAGTTCACAGAGGAAAAGGAGGACAAAGGTTGAGGCCTTTGGGAAATGGAAATTCTTCCAAGTCTCAGAAGAAAGTGCAGAATCTTAGGAGGGAGCACAACCACTATAAGATCGACAGGAGAAAAGAGAATTTGGATCGTTGGTTTCTACGTCCAGGAAGGAGCAGGAGAAGTGCACAGAAGGGAGAGATCGAGAGTCGTTGGATCTCATTCAGAAATCTTGTCAGCCATCAGATCGGATAGGAGGTGCACGGGGTTTAACCCTTCTCACGCCAGGCAGAAGTCCCGATAGGCATCGGGATATCGGTGTTCGCGATATCGGGAGTCTTGAAGACATGAGATCGGGAATTTCCATGGGGAATTACCCGGAACTGATCTGAGTCGTCTATCAGTTGGACACGTGGCAGAGATCGAGGCGTTGGGAGTCGGGATATTGGCATTCCTGTGGACAGGAGATCAGGTAAGTCCACCTTGAAAACCCTGACACAAATCTGGGTCGTCCATCTGAGAGAGGACGCATGTCACGCGATCGTCCATTTCGGAGATTCGGGCACTAGACATTGGGATATCGGTGCTCGGGAAATTGGAGTTCTCTAGGTCGAAAGAGTCGGGACATCAAAAGTCTCAAAATCGCGAGGAGTGACCAGGACCATCCATCAGAGGAGGATGCGTGGAAGTAATCGGAGCTATCGGGAAAGGCCCAACAAGAAGTCGTCTATCGGCATTTTGGTCATCAGGATATCGGGAATCCTGGTGACAAGAGGTTTGGGCATTTTGGAATCGTGAAATCCGAAACCCCGATAAGGAGGGAAGCGCCATTGTGGGAGCCAGCTGTCGGCATATCAGAGAAGGAGGAAAGCTCCGTTGTGTGGGGGCCAGCTGTCATCATAGCAGAGAATCGAGATTTGAGGAATCGGCAATCCCATGGGCAAATGTTTTTCATCATTTGAAACCCTGAAACCCCGACGAGAGGTAAGACTGTGGTCACGGGGATAACGGTCATATGGGCCAGGAGCCTAGCCAGGAGAGCTAGTGTGTAAAGAGCGTGTCGAGATTCGAGGAATCGTGAATCCTGAGGACATATGTGTTTCGACATTGGAAAGTCCGAAACCCCGATGAGGAGGTATGGCTGCGGTCATATAGGGGGAAGGTCATGTGGGCCAGGAGCTTAGCCTGGAGGGATAATGGGAGTTGGAGCACATCGGGGTTTTAAAGCCCAAAACCCCGAAAGAAGGAATATAAGGCTGCGGTCTTATGGAAAGCGATCACATGGATCAGGGCATAGCCAGGAGGGGCTAAGTCCGAAAGGAGCGCATCGAATATCGGGGATCCAAGAGGATAGGAACTCTTGACGACGGGGAATGTGAAACCCCGAAACCTAAAATTAAGATCAAGGAAAGAGCACGGTCATGCGCAGAAGGCCGTGTAGGTGTATGAAGGACCTGTGGATCGAGTTTTTCATAGGGATTCCATTGGGATTCCAAAGAGTCGCTTCGGCTCAGAAGGGAACACTAAACGATCCTTAAAGACCGGGAGGTCAGGCGCAGAGACCCTGTGGGGTATGTATAAGCGTCACGCGCCATCATTCACCTTCGAATTCATTCTCCTAGCGGTGGTAAGAAAACAAAGGTTGTGTTGTTTGGTTATGGGGAAGGCTCGAGTGGTCTTGCCTCCTATCCCGCTATTATTGATGCTTCAATTTTTTGTTCTATAGTGCTCTCTGTCTTAGTCTCTTCAGAGACTACCTTAGCTTTTTGGGTTGAGCTAGCTCTTATTTTTTGGGTGTCGATTTGCAAAGATTATAAGTGGAATGTTCCTTCCCCCAAAAAGGTCAAAAGGAACCTCGGTTGAAAGGTCTGATTTAGATTTAATGTATCTACCTTTTGGGTCTCTAGGTTTGTTCATGAAAGAAAACAAAAAGAAAAAAGAAAAACTACCATTGGGTTTGGGGGAACCTGCTATAGCAAATGTGTAGGTTCTTACCTCTCGTCTTAATGTTCCCCTGCCACCAAACTAATTCTAATGTTTAAAAATGATCTAATTCCTACCTTGATACAACTCCCCCACAACGGCGCCAAAAATGATGGGTATTATATATGCACTAAAAACACACTAAAAACCCTCAATTAAATTGTCAACCTGGGGTAAGTAAACTTAGAGTTGTAGCAATATATATGCCAAGGTAGAAGGACTGGAGATAGTATAGTCTAACTAAGGAAGTGGCTATCTAAGAGCTAATCTATTCAAGAAAAGACTACTAATGATCAAACCCTACTATGAAACTCAAACTATGTACCCTAAGTAACCTTTGAATGAAGGATTGATGGATAGTTCTAAGAAAGAAAATGAAAACCCTACTTAAATAAAATTAGTTCAATCATAACAATAAGAAAAAGCAAAATATCTACCTAATAAACAATAACAACAACAAACTATTTTTAATTAACCTACTCAAATTCAATAAGCAACTATCCTATCAAAGCAACAAAATAGACAAGCAAGCAACTAACCTATTAAAGAAAGTAAACAACTAACTAACCTAGGATGACTTCTACAGCAAGTAAACTAATCAATAAGCAACTAATTAAGCTAAGAAACAAGTGAACTCTATTCTTAATTTAAACTTCACAAATATTTCTAATTTACAAAAGGAAATCTACTAAATTGAAAGCAAGAGGAATTAACAACTAATCTTTTAATCTATGATAAACAAATTATTCCTTAACCTACGAAAGAAAAAAGACTATCTATTCTACAAAAGCAAGAAAACTATCTTCTAAAACAAGAAAACTCAAATATAGTGTTGATGGTTGTGTCTCCAGTGTCTTATAATATTACGATGGCATTTAACAATGAACGATAATTCAAGAGGGATAAACTCGATATTGACTTCAATAGCAAAGTGAAAAGTGTGAATTAGACAATCCAGTGAGAACTTAGCCATTATGGAAACAACATCAACTATCTTGCATATCCATGTAATTATTGGCCATGCATTAATCATCAATAGTTATAAAGAGACTATTCTAGTAAATTTAATTGCATTCTATGCTAATGAAGCAAATTCATACTACACTAAACTCAATAATTAACTACGAATTGAAATTGCAACCTAGATCTAAGAAAGAAATTGCATGAAGTAAACTAAATTAGTTCTATTTTGACAATTCAAATTGCAAAAAGAGGAAATACTCATAAACAGAAATTAAACACTATTTCAGCATATGACAAGTAAGCAAATGAGCAACCTAAATGACAAATTAAATGAATAAATCTAAATAGCAACTAAATAGGCAAACTATAATTGAAAACTAAAGGCTAATGACTATCCATCCACCGAAACCCTATCAAAGAAATCATGAATTAAAAACTTTGTTTTAAAACATTGTTTTAACTTCTAACTGTTCTATTTCAGCATACAAAAATTTTAACTATTATCTAATCATATAGGGGTTAGTAGCTTAAGCTTAAGCTTATTTCCTATTTAGTTAGAAATACATGGCATATTAACTATTCTTCATAAACAACCTGAAACAAAACACATTCATTAGCATTAACTCATAAAACAGTCTACAATTAAGAGGAGGAATTAGATACACAATTATGCAACTAAAATAAGCACACAGCAAGCAATCGAAATTGGGAATTTGACACAACAAAAAAACAATTTTGAAAACTAAGAAAGGAAACTAAACAATTATAAATCTACACTAACGAGAACAATGACCCAGACCACTGGTGTGCCCCCCGGGAGGTCTAGGCAACTTCTCAACACGAAATTGCGATTAGAGAATCAACACGACACTGTCATTCATTAAAAAATGTAGTCTAATCATAAGTTTACAGAGATGTCTCAATTACACAATAAAAATGTCTTCTTAAAATTCTTGTTTGGTCTTGCCACTACTGGTGGTATTTATAGTTTTTACACGCTAAGAGGTCGACCACTGGAAGGGTCGACCCTCTCTAAAAATAGAAAATCGCATTTAAGATGCCCTAACTGTCGGTGGCTTCTAGAAATGAGGTGAGCCAATAATCTCCCAACATAACAACCCAAATCGAGTTGTCAAGAGTTCAGTAGTTGGAGGCCATGAGCACAAGCAAAACCCATGTCTCTGATTCGCCCATTGTTGGTCGTCTATATGCTAACCGCCAAATCGCCCATGGTTTTTGTGTAGAATGGAGTGTCGGATGGAGTGTCGGATGGTGTACCAGACGGAGTGTCGAATGGAGTACCAGATTGAGCGTCGGATGGAGTACCAGACTGAGTGCCGGAAGAAAAAACAAGATGTGATTTTTCCCTATGACACACAAAACACAAATTAGTTCCCTGGGAACATAAAAACATATTGAATTACACTCAAAATCATCATAAAACATGAGTTATGCATACCTGGTGTGAATCATAGTGATTTGACACAAAAGCTCTTCAAAAACTCTTCAATATTGGAAAATGCATATACATATTCGGAAAAAAGGATCTAATTAACGTCATGAAATCAATCATATCACGGGCCCAACACATCTAGAAGCCCCAAAAGGTCAAAGTAGTCAAAGTGGTTTAAGAGATTTTAGAAGGTAAATAATAAAGTGAAGTGATGAGTGTACTATAATTCAAAGTGAATACAAAAGAAATTATTTAAATAATAAAGTTAACGGAGAAATTATTAAGTTGACAAGTGGTTAGAAGTGGGTTAAGATGGTTAAAAGGTAACCCCTTGAGGAAGCTACATGAAAGTATAAATAAGAGGCAAGGCTCTATCATTTTAATCACACTTGAGCATATTGAATATCTAAATATGACTGAGATAACCAAAGGATATCTAAGTCGAATTTCAAAGGGAAGGTGAAGAAAAGAAGGCATAAATTCAAGGAAGGATAAATTATTTTGATGATGCTTTCTAAGGTATGTTATTTAGAGGTCATCTCACCATTTTCACAATAACTTTTTTTTTAGAATGATTTGTTGAAAATTCAAAAAGAAATGTGTGTCTAATTTATTTTTCCCTTAAATAAATTGGAAAATAAATATTAATCTATTATCTCATTTATAAATGAGTGATTTGGAGTTGTAACAGAATCATAAGTGTAGTTATGTGAGTTGTAAAGTAGTTTAACTCAGTTAAGTGAGTTAAGCTTAGTTGTACTAGTTGTAACTAAACTTGCACTAGTGAGAGTTCAGTGAATTAATTATTAATTATTTCACAATCAGTGATCTCACATGCAACTGAAGATTTACCATTGTTAACTACATGCATGTCAGATCCAGTGGAGACCCGGTTGAGATAACAGGTGAAAGGGACAGTTTGGATATCAGTTGTGATTTGAGTGAAGTGCACTCATGCAATCACACACACAGTGGATATGCCCATGAGCATGTGCAATCTAGAGTAGAGGATTCATTCATCCATTAGAGGGATTGAGCAGAGGAGGCAGATTGTCAGGACACAGAGAATTGGCACATGTATTTGTTGATTTTGTATGACAGTGTGAGATGATTGTATTTTACTGAGAGATCTTGGATTAGAGTTTTGTATGAGATTGTTTCATGATCCATGATATACATAATATATGATAGTGGGGTTTTTAGCTTTATGCTTTCCCAATAAAACATTTGTGTTATGTTCAATTGATTCTTTTTCTTGATATTACATTGTCGATCGTGGTTTAAATTCTGCAAAAAATTATGTATTTAACAAGCGACAAATAATTTCTACATGGTATCAAAGCCACGAAAGTGAGGTGCGTAAATTTCAATATTTCTACAGGTCCCTCCTCTAGCAGGGTACGGCGGTGTACTACTAACTCGTCTGTGCATAAAAGTTACTAGACATTTCCATGGGCCATTGTGCATTACAGTGTGGAAATCCCTGGACATTTCCGCACCCTAGACACTCGTAGGGTGTGTACTTTCTATAGGCCACTGTCCATTACAGTGCAGAAACCCTGGACATTTTCGTGCCTTAGACACTCGTAGGGTATGTACTTTTCGCAGGCCACTGTGCATCACAGTGCGAAAATCACTAGAGATTTCCGCAAGTGCGGAAATCCTACAGTCAAATAACTTGGGAGGTACGGAAATGCTTGTAAGGTCTGCAGGCTAGGTTAGAAGTGGTCGCGGAGGTTCATCATTGATCTAAAAATGAAAGTATTTGTGTTGCTGTGCAAAGTATTCATTCTCATAAATATTAAATGTGCAAAGAATTCTATCTTCAAGATTTAATCTTTTTGTGAGAGAGAGAGTAGTTTTTCTTTATGATTCAGTATTTTAAATCTGTCTAACACAGCACAATAAAATTCATCATAAACACATAGCACATGTTGAGGCAGTTCACCCCTCCTGGGCTACATCTGTCGGGTCCAAGGCTCCCAATGGGCATGTCCTTGATCTATTAATGCTCAAAATGGTGTTACAATGAGAAAAAGGCCAACAAACAGGCCAAACCTGCTGAGGAAACAAATTCTGAGTACAGACAGAAACTGAAAATGGCTCTGATATCACCTAAAACAGTGAAAGATGCTCCAATACAACTCCTCTTCCCCCAAGGCCCTGATGGCTCCTCAAGCTCCTCTGCCCTGAAAATGGCTGAACGACACCTCTGTTGGCTCTGCAACCTGTCCCATTAGCTCCAGAAGGCTGAGAATACCCAAAATTGACCAAAATTTCGTGAAGAATGGTTTCCTGTAGCAAAAGATATCCCAATAACTAACTCCCTCCTCTTTTCCCCAAAAAAATCCACCAAATTAGGAATAGCGGGAGTTAGCCTCACTAAAATTAGCAAAACGCCAAAAGAGGTGGACTCCGCCCAAAACGCGCCAACCGTTAGCATTTACTGTAAATGGTTGGTGTGGTCACATGTCCTCCGACTAACCCATCGAAACCAATGGTTTGGCAACCACGTTGGTCATCCGTGGCACATAGCGGTTATAACAAATACAATGTGATCACAAAGGTGGAAGTTAACCGCATATAATGAACAGTGCCCTTAAGCCACGGTTATGGCTCGTGGTCCTGTGCCAAAACGGGGGCTAGTCCTTAGGGGCTGGCCCCCTATTTACTGCCCCTCCTAACAGGTGTCCATTTCATAAACAAAAAACGCCCTTTGCATTGTAAATGCCACCACTAGCCCGTGTGGTTAGGGCGCAGGGTTCTCTTTCAAACGACCCACGGTCGAATCCCTTGGTTGCTCTTTGTTGCACGTTCAAAAGTGTATTTTGAATATTGCTAGGTGGCGGCCTCCGCGCCCACCAAATTTTTGCTTTAAAAAAAACCCATTGTATAAATGTTTTTTTTATTTTTAATTTTTCTTTGGTTTTTATAATTTCATTATATATTTTTTTTGTTTTTTATAATGAAATAAGAAATCTTCTGACTGGGATAAATTTGTCATGCAGAGTCGGTTTTGCATGCCGTTCACGCCAACAGGATCATATCGATGAGACCTATCCAGTCGTTCCAACTTCAACCATTTCTGAGCAAGTTTACTTTTGAGCATTTTCTCCACTTGGGACATGATCTCCTGATCACACCTCCCAATTGGGAAGCTTTTGGACCCCAAAAGCCTTCAATTACTTGTTAAGAAGATGAGGGTACAAGTCCCTCACCTTTTCCAATTCAATCCACTTTGCCTTACTCGGTTTGCTGCCTTTAAGACCAACCCGGACATAATCAACATTTCCCCTCCTTGAAGTGCGTGTCCTTCTGTCAAGAATAACATCCTCTTTCAACCCATCCAAAAATTCTAGCGAGAAATTTTCTATGGAAGGTAGTTGAATGTCATTTTCATAATCAGAAATTAAAGGAGGCTCATACAAACATAAATTTTCCACATTCACAACGGAATACATTTGCATGTATGAAGGCAAATCTAATTGAAAAGAATTATTTCCAACTTGTTTAAGGATCTTGAATGGACCATAACGAATAGGCTTCAGTTTTTTACCTTCTCCTTGCATTCTTTCTTTACTAATATGCAGCCATACCTCATCCCCTTCTTGAAACTTATGATCAATTCTGTGCTTAT
>ML795706.1:159952-175504 GCA_009831015.1 Picea engelmannii | reverse complement strand
CTGTTTGTTTCTAAAAAAAAATTGAAGGTATAATAAAGTCTCCTCTATAACATATAAAAAATTTAGCTCTTGGTTCACGTTACCCCTTCACTTCTATGGGTAACTAGAGAGATATTTTTCTCCATGGTGCACATTACAAACATCATTTTTTATTATGTCATTTTGGACTTCTTCGCAGATAGTTTCCCACAGATTCCTTCCATTACATGCTTCAACTCACTCACATCAAATGACATGGTGCATTACACATTGAGGTACATTGTTTTGACACTCCATATCAAGTGATAGTGTCAATGTTTGGCGCATGAAAATGGTGATCATGGGTTGAATTGGATAATGAATCATGATGCTTTGAATTTATACATTTTGTCTTGTTTCACCCTGGTGGTCATCAACATCTCCTAGTCAAGTGTTGTCACTCCTAGGAAAATTTGTACTACTAGGGGGCCTTAATGGGGGTAACGTGTCCATATCCCTTACCATGAATAAAAAATTTCATCTATGCCCTATCCATTGTCCTTTCTTTTGGGTTCGTTGTTACATGTATCCCAAAAAGGTATGTGCTTCATAATCCCATGAGAAAAAGGGGCTTGAATGTCTGAGGTTGATGCAGTTTTATAAAAAATGATATGGAAAGAGAAAAATACTTGATTCAAAATGCAAGGAAAAGAAACAAACAAGACAATAAAATTCTTAAAAACCAAGAAAGAAAGAAGCATGAGCTCTACCCCCTCGTTAAGAGGCCATCACTCTAAGTCCTATGTAATGTGTGCATATCTTACAAAAGGACTTAGAAAATCAAATTTCAAAATCCAAAACAAGTTAAAGCTATAAAGAAAAAGGAAAATAGGGGTTTCGAATGACACAATGTCGAGGAAAGGGTACCTCATTGCCCAAGAACTCCCTCTACAAATGCGCTCACAAGGATGACTAATATACATGGCCTTGCTTGTCAATGACAATCCACCTATGAAGTAATCCCCAATCCATACCACGCACCATTACACATACATATTGATGGGTTCCTTGACTTGGTACTAGCACACCTAATAGGGGGTAATAATAATCGTCCCATACCTATACTTGGAAAATTTTATAACTTTATAAGTTAGTGTGAAGTAGAGGATACTTTGTGAGATATATCTAATGGATTTTGTATCAACATGATTGGCCTTATATGTTGTTATTGGATTATGTACCTTTCCTTCAGTCTTCATGATGCATTGGACCACATAAGCCCCTCCTCATATGATGGATTGAACATAGCCACATGCTTGGCTGACATTTGGATCCTTTGGAGGATATTGAGGGGATAATAGCACACTTTTATGGAGTTCATCCCTGCCACTTGAGAAAGGTCATTCCACACTTCCGGGAGGATGTTTATCCTTTTGAAGACATGGCTCCCTTAACGAGACACTCTAGCACACATGGGGTATGACATTGATCCTCTTGGTAATGAGACGTTGCATGATGATGATGATTTGATGGGATGTTCCACCTTCTTTTGAGGACATTAGAGCCTTCCTTGAGAAAATTTCACTTGGAAAGATGATGTGGTACCTTTACATTGATGGTAGTACCCTTTGATGATGGGACGTGTAACTTGGATGATGGGACGTTGCACATTTTGATGATGGGGCACCTTGATGTGACGTTTTGGGATTATTGATGATTATATGGAACCTTTTGATGAGACGTCACACCCTTTTGAGGCACGAGGAACCTCTTTGAGATGAAACATTGCACCCTTTCATGGAAACATTTCACTTTTGAGCCTCTATTCACCAATGTTTTAGTGAGACATCCCCTTTTGAGGCCACACGTGTGAGTTCTAGAGCACTTCCATGTGGGACAATTTGATGTTTGAGCTAGTTTAATCCATCTTGGAGGCATCATTGGGGGTGTTAGAGACCCACTCACTCATGTATCATGGATTTTTTTATGTATTGTTACCTTATGTATAGGGTTTATGAGGGATAAAGACTTTATTTTTTTGTTTTAGGGGATTTTATTGTGTGAGAAGGGTGCTAGATCCCTCATATAAATAAGAGAAGAACTTTTCACTTTGAATCATTACTACTTATGGAGATATATCATTGATTGATCCAGGAATGCTCATAGAGGTTGAGGAGGATCTGGAACACTCACAGAGGTCCAAGAAGATCCATAAAATCACAAAATTCAATTGTCTCAAATTCTCTATAAAACTCCATCAATGTGCAGATCTCGGTGATAGATTTCCAACAGCGCAAAAATCGCCTCAAACGAAGTTCGCATGCAAAAGATATGGTTGGGAAAAATTCAAGTCAAACCAGGGAAAAATTCAAAGGGTCAAAGGTGACATGCATCACCACTGCAAGGGTGAAATGTGGAATGACCATATAGGTCGTACAGTGTTGATGTGGGTGACCTCATATGGTGACATGTGGCAGGAAGGTGATGTGGCATGTCTAGTTGGAAAAGTGACTTGGAAAATCGTACAGTGAAAATGAACCAGTTATGTGTTGACATGTGGTAAGGAAAGACCAATGAGAGGCTTCCATGTGGTGACTTCCCATTGGCCAATTATGGTTTATGTATATCAAAATTTTATGGGAGTCGACAGGGGTCGAACCCATGACCTCCCATAACCTTACCCAAGTGCCTTTATGTAACATCCCCAACCAACCACAGGTCGGGGTATGCTACCTACAAGCCCACCCTTGGACTTCTTTCTAATATTGATACCCTCTTTTTTTATTAAAGATGCACAAGATAAGAGAATTAATGACATGCACAGTAATATCCAGCAAACATGCATGTTTTTAAGATTCAATTAACGATAATTAACTATATAGTGGAAATACATTCATACACAAATAATAATATCACAGTCGAGAGAACTTATCTTTATGAAATATTACACGAACTGGCTACAGACCAAGGATGTTCCACCCAATCGTAAACACTACTAATCCAAATCTTAACATCAGCGTCACCCTTGAGCCAGGGCTATGAATCCACAAGGACGGTTCCAGAGTGAACTTGGCTTCCCAGACCAGTCAACTTTCAAGCTCTCACAGGATTTCCAACACTCACAACAATCCAAGTACCCAGCTCTCTTCTACCCAACTTGCACCACCCGAGAGAACGGACCTCCACCTTTCTCTGCCACGCAGTCCCTCAGGTAGTCCTTCTCCTTATTTGGGCCTCTAGTGCAACTGGTCTAGAATCTCAATGATGGAAATCTCAGGACTCGCAATTGTGAGCCATGTTGGACACAGGCCACTGCATCTTAGACATGCAGGCCTCAAGGCACGACTGGATCACACCAGCGGCCACTACAAACAACTATCCCATGGATAATTATTTCACAGTTTGGTCCCCATTCCCGAGACCAATACGCAGGTGAGGATGGATGAAGGAGGTAGGTAATTGAATGGGAGTGTGTGAGGGTAAGAATGAGGAAACGCAAAGGTGACGAAGTGGACAATCCAACGACCAACCCCACGATCGGACCAGGGGAAGGTTTAAGTATGTTCGTGGGGAAATCAAGAACCTCATCGCCTCCCCAAGAACTCACGTAACTGATTTCCCCCTTTAGGCAAAAAGGTAATTAACATAGGAATAAACATTTATCCTCTCAATCCCCCTCTCTTGTGGAATCATATCCCCCTATAACTCTAGTCCTTGTCCGTCTAGCAGCTAGCGATGTGTTTATTATTAATAATGATAAAAACATTACATGTATTGGGCACACTGGCCTTTTAATAATTTTTTTGGGCACTCTGGTCTCTCAGCATTGTAACAATACATTATTTAAAATGGGGTTTCAAAACCTAGGGTGTTACATCCCCTCCCCATTATTTTGGCATTATCCTCAGTGCATATACAAAACAGAGATCAAAATCTCAAATTTATTCAAAAAGTTGTGGGTAAGCTGCCTGCATGGCATCTTCATGTTCCCAGGTAGCATCTTCAGGACCATAGCAGGTCCACTGAACTTTTATGATCTCTATAACTCGATTCTGGAGCATTTTTACCTTTCTGTCCAATTCTCGTACTAGTTGAACCTGAAAATATTCCTCTATCTCTACCTGAATCAGATGTCAATCAATAACATGGTTAGGATCATGTACATACTTCTTTAGTAAAGATACATGAAATAGATTATGCACATTCATGGAAGCATGTATGCAACTGGCCCTATTATGTCCAATATTTCAAATGGACCACAGAATCTGGTTGCCATCTTTGTACAACTACCCAATTTCAAAGAGCTCTTCTTGGGCTTCACTTTCAAAAGTACATGCTCCCCTACTCTAAATTCTTTGATTGTCTTATTTTTGTCTGCATAAACTTTATGTCTATCCTGAGATGCCTTTAAATTATGCTTAATATTGACCACCTAGTCTTCCATGTCCTTGAGAAACTCTGTCCCAAGTACCACTCTATCTGTTGGGTTGTCCCAGCTCACTGGAGTATTTCATTTCCTACCATACAAGGCTTCAAATGGGCCCATTCTCAACGAAGATTGATACGCATTTTTATATGCAAAATCAACCAAGTGTAACTAATCTTCCCACTTAGATGGATTATCCATCACGTACATTCTCAGCATGTCTTCAATTATTCGATTGACCCTCTATGTTTGCCCATATGTTTGGGGATGATATGATGTGCTAAAATTTAGATTTGTGCCAAATCCTTTAAAAAATCCCCTCCATAAATTGGAGGTAAACTTCGTATCTCTGTCTAAGATGATTGTTCTAGGTATCCCATGCAACCTAGCAATTTCCTTCATGAAAATTTCTGCAATATTAGTTGTTGTATGCGTTGTCTTCATAGGCACAAAATGAGAAGCCTTTGTTAATTTTTCAACCACCACCATGATTGAATCATTTTTCTTATTCATTATGGGTAATCTCGTGATGAAATCCATGGTGATCACTTCCCATTTATTCTCTGGAATTGGCAATGGCTGCAACAAACCCATCGAGTGCCTATGCTCATCCTTCACCTTCTGACATTCCATACATTGAGTGATGTAATCAACAACATCCTTCTTCATTCCCGGCCAAAAGAACTGGCTTCTTATTGTTGTAATTGTTTTCTGGTAACCGGGATGTCCAGCATAAGGAACATCATGCATTTCCTTCAATACCGCATTCCTTAGTTCTTCGAAACTAGGAACATAGATTCTATTCTTATGCATGAGTAATTCATCTTCCTTTATCTCATACTCCTTTATTTTTTGTTGTACATCTCTTTGTTGTAGGTTTTCCTTTACCTGTAGGTAATGTTGATCTGTAACAAGACCATCCAAAATTCTCCTCTTCAAGTCTGACTAATGCATACTGACAACAGTAGCATTCATGAGATGCACTCTCCTACTAAGTGCATCAGCAACTTTATTCTCCTTTCCCTTGATATGCTTGATATTGAAGTCATATTTGCTAAAAAGTCCATCCATCTTGTTTGTCTGGCATTCAAGATCGGTTGTTCAAAAATATACTTTAGGCCAATGTGGTATGTTCTTAATTCGAATTTCTTCCCCATGAGATAATGCCTCCACAACCTCAAGGCATGAACAATGGAAGCAAGTTCCAAGTCGTGGGTGGCATAGTTCCTCTCATGTTCCTTAAGCTTTAGGAGGACTCCCCCAAGTCCTTCCTTACAAACGTCTGTACATACCATAAAACTTCCATTTGGGTCAGCAATCTTTAACACAGGTGCACTAGTAAGTAATTCCTTCAACAGATTAAAAAACAATTCACACTTGAGTGTCCATTCAAATTTATTTCCCTTCTTTTGCAAAGAAGTGATGGGATGAGAAATCTTAGAGAACCCTACTATGAACCTTCGGTAGTATCTCACTAATCCCATAAAACATCTGTCGTCTGACACATTTCTAGGTGTTGGCCATCCTCTAATGGTTTTGATCTTCTCTGGATTTACTGCTATGCCCTACTCTGAAATAATGTGTCCCAGGTAATGGATCTTCTTTTGATAAAAATAACACTTACTCAACTTGGCATACAACTGATGTTCTCTCAGTACTTGCAATACCAATCTTAAGTGATGTTCATGCTCCTCTTCAAACTTAGAATAGATAAGTATGTCATCCATAAATACTATGACAAACTTGTCCAAATAATTTCTGAATATGTCATTCATTAAGCACATGAAGACAGTTGGTGCATTGGTCAGTCCAAATGTCACCACTACAAATTCATAATGCCCATACCTGGTCCTAAAGGCTATCTTCTGAACGTCTTCTTCCTTGATTCTTACCTGATGGTATCCTTCCCTCATGTCAATCTTTGAGAATATCTTTGCTCCTCTTAGCTGATCAAAGAGGTCATCAATTTGGGGTAGTGGATACTTGTTCTTTATAGTGTACTTTTTTAGTTGTCAGAAGTCAATACACAGCCTCAAGGTTCCATCCTTCTTTTTGACAAAAAGTATTGGTGCTCCCCAAGGTCAAACACTTGGACATATGTACCCTTTCTTCAACAATTCCTCCAACTGCATTTGTAATTCTTTTAACGCTGGTGTGCTCATTCTGTAAGGTGTTTTTGACACCGAGACAACTCCTGGCACTAAATAAATTGAGAAATCTATTTCCCTTTTTGGTGGAAATCTAGGTATTTCTTGGAATACATCTTCAAATTCCTGTAGTACCGAGAAATATTCAAGGCTTGGCCCCTTTGTATTATCTGGCTCTTCCACATGAGTTGCATACAATTGGCATCCTTTCCTAAAACATATTTTTAGTTGTAAGGCTGAAATCTTCCTTATAGAGATGGGTCTTGGAACTCCTTTCACAGTGCTCTGCTTTCCATTTCCATCAAGACATGTAAATGTCTTGTTATGAAAATCTAGTATATCATTATGCTTTTTCGTGGGAACCGTGGTTTGGATTGCAGGATCGCCTTGGGAAATTAACTCCCATGCAACTTGGTTCCCTGCAATGCTTGTTGGTCGTTGATCTCTCTCTCCAATGGGATATGATGGTCGCAACCTTAACCTTGCTTCCTTTTCATAGGACTACCCATGATCTCCTATCCTCCGATCCAACGATCCTGGATCTCTCATGATCCTATAGTGGTGATCGCTCATGAATTCAAAAGGAACGGTCATGATCCTTTGAACCCTTATAGAGGATCTATGACATTCTGTCTCCTGTGTAGCTTCTGCAACGCCATTCCTCCTGAGATTTTCAATTTCATGGTCAGAGTTCGATCTCGACCACGAGACTCTGACCAATGGACCTGACCCAAACCGGCCTGGTGTTTCAACTAGAAGCTCTGATACCAATCTGTAACATCCCCAGCCAGCCACAGGCCGGTGTATGCTACCTGCAAGCCCACCCTTGGACTTCTTTCTCATACTGATACCTTCTTTGTTTATTAAAGATGCATAAGATAAGAGAATTAATGACATTCACAGTAATATCCAACAAGCATACATGTTCTAAATATTCAATTAACGATAATTAACTATACAACGGAAATACATTCATACACAGGTAATAATATCACAGCAAAGAGAACTTATCTTTATGAAAGATGACACCAACTGGCTGCAGACCAAGGACATTCCACCCAACCGTAGACACTACTGCTCCAAATCTCAACAGCAGCGTCACCCCTGAGCCAGGGCTATGAATCCACAAGGACGGTTCCAGAGTGAACTTGGCTTCCCAGACCAGTCAGCTCTCAAGCTCTCACAGGCTTCCCAACACTCACAGCAATCCAAGTACCCAGCTTGCACCACCCGAGAGAATGGACCTCCACCTTTCTCTGCCATGCAGTCCCTCAGGAAGTCCTTCTCCTTATTCGGGCCTCCAATGCATCTGGTCCAGAATCTCAATGCTAGAACTCTCAATACTCGTAGTTGTCAGCCATGTTGGACACGGGCAACTGCATCTCAGACATGCAGGCCTCAAGGAACAACTGGATCACACCAGCAGCCACTACAACCAACTATCTCATGGCTAATTATTTCGCAGTTTGGTCCCCCTTTCCGAGACCAATACGCAGGTGAGGATGGGTGGAGGAGATAGGTAAGTGCATGGGAGTGTGTGAGGGTAATAATGAGGTAACGGAAAGGTGACGAAGCAGACAAGCCAATGACCAACCCCACGATCGGACCAGTGGAAAGTTTAAGTATGTTCGTGGGGAAATCAAGAACCTCCTGGCCTCCCCAAGAATTCACCTAATTGATTCCCCCCTTTAGGAAAAAAGGTCATTAACATAGGAATAAACATTTATCCTCTCAAGCCCCCTCTTGTGTGGAATCATAGCCCCCTATAAATATAGTCCTTGTTCATCTAGCAACCAGCGATGTGTTTATTATTAATAACGATAAAAACATTACATGTCTTGGGCACACTGGCCTTTTAATAATTGTTTTGGGCACTCTAGCCTCTCAGCATTGTAACAATACACTATTTAAAATGGGGTTTCAAAACCTGGGGTGTTACATACTTTACCAATAGAACACACAATGAGACTTAATATATATATGGTCTCATATATATTTAAGGTTGTGTAATAGTTTGAATGGCGGAAAAAAGGGCTAAGGGCCTAAGCCCTCGACCCATATCACATGCAATGTAATATAACCGTGGGTCATAGATTCGTTGGGGGTTTAAAACATATATCATATATAGTATATGGTTATAACCATATATCAACCAACAAATATAACCAAGCCATGAAACAAACAAAGTTCAGCAGGTTCTGATCCCCCGACCTATCGTCCAACAAACCAATGATTTAATTGTTGCACCATGGGCACCACATATAATGGAGATTCCACCTTATTTAGCATTAAGTTGCCACTATTCCACATGGAGGTTCGGACCTAAGCCTATTTATGGGTGTGCGTTCCAATATAGGCACAGAGTCCAATGCAGGCACATTGTCCAATGTGAGAATGAATATCGAGGCCAAGTATAATATGGATTTGCATAGATTTGCATGCAAGAAGAGGAGCCAAGCATGGTATTGTCTCAATATGTGTTCCATGAGGTATAATGACTACATTTAGGAAAATTTGTACTCATTTTTCTCATTTTCTCACGAGGACTATGAATTTGAGGTTTGTTTTATGATCAGAGGTCATTTGTAAAAGTCTTAATTTAGATTGTCTTTACTGAGCACCATAGTGCATCGTTTGGTGTGTAAAGAGGGTGAAATTGATCCAATTCAAAATTTGGTCGACTTTATACTCAAATTTCTCAAAATTGCACAAGGAATTCAATGGTAAACTCTATTTTTGAGTTTGAGCAGTGCAATTAAGGAGAGTGCATAAAATTGGATTTTGTAAGTCCATGTTGTAAATGTAATTTGGCATTTTGAGATGATGAAGAACAGTCTTACTATCTAAAAGGGAATTGAAGATGAAGTAATATATGTCATCAATATATGTAACTTGAGTTATTTTATTTTTTGTTGTGTCATCTCATAAATCTGCAAATTAATCATCATTTTATGAGATTTTGGATAAGGAGCACAACATCATTTTTTGTAAATCACCTCAATGCGATCAAGAATTTATTCTAAATCTAGTTATATGTTATATGTATATTTTCAAAGGAATAAGTGGTATCTAAGGATTTTCATATCACTTCTTATCTATTTCTAATTGTTCTCTCTTATGAAGAATGTTATGGATGGTTAGTTAGAACAATTTTTTTGGAGAAATCATGTTTGTGGATTATCTACTACTACTTGGATGATCATTGCTAGGGTTTTGATAGATGAAATATTTATTGAGTAAGTGGTCGATTTTCATCTTGTGGTTATGTTAATGAATGCATTTAAGTGTAATGTTGTTTATCTAGTGTTGGTTCATCATTCTCTTGGATTATTTTTTAACAAACCCTTTTTATCAAAACTCTTGGAAGGTTTCTAGTGGAGAACCTTCCCTCGATTTATCCCTTATCATTTAGAAGGATCTCCTAGGGTTAGTAGTGAAAAACCTCTAGGTATATGTAACATCGAGTTCCACCAATCATTTTTATACATTGACTTATTCTTTGAGGACACTTGTGTGCAAGTGATCTGGTTAAACATTGGTACTTTATGATTATCAGTTGGCTTACATGCTTATGTCCTGATTGAGTATTGAATTTGATATGTTAGTTATATTAATGAATATCATTGGCAAGTATTATGATGAGGTTTATTGAGTGTGCAGGAAACATGACAGGTTGAGGATGCTAATGGCATCAACATATTCCTTGGACTCTGGATTGAGTCAGGGAGTGGACTTTTATTTGGTTTGAGTACTTGATTTATACGCATATATATTTGATGATGGTTTAGTATGGATTTCATGTATATGGATTTTTGACATTATCTTTGTTAGTGGATGCAATCATGGTGACACTTTCTAATCCGACACACATATGGAGTAAATGGGTCATACACAGATACCATATGGATGAGGGAGAGGTGTGGCAGCATCCCTGTCATAGCCTACTAGCACTCCCACCTTGACCTGAACTGAAGGTTAACAATTACATTGTTTCGAGAGGTTCACGATGTCATGAGGGCGGAATGAGACAATTGCTCATGAGGATTGCTTAGGGGCGCGCAATAAGGTGGATACCTTATTCCTCAACAATCCCTTAGTCTCACACAAGGTCGACTAGTGGAGTGTTGACTCCAAGTGTCCGACAAACTTCCAAACTAGTCAATGGCAAGTGGCACCCTTGGAGCACGGAAGTGTGTCTTGAAGGGCATGTCGCGTAAATAAATTGTGAGTCAATAAAAATCTAAAAGTCCTAGAAAATAAAATAAAAATGCTTAGACTTTGTTAGAAAAGAGCATACAATTAATTATTAAATTATAAACTAGAAAACTAACAAAGAGTCTAAGTCTAAGAGGTTTGATTAAATAAAACATTAAAAGGGTTTAGGGAATTTAGACTTAATAAATTTAGTAAAAGGAGAACAAGAATCAAAAGTTGGGTTTGTGCATATGTGTGCATGAAAATAATAAAAAGGAATTTTTAATTAAAAATAAATCATCTCATGAGAGAATGAGGTGTTAACATAGAGTTAGTATCCTAAGTCAATAAACCACTAAATCTTAACCAAGAGATGAGTCTTAATCAAAATCAAATTGAATTCTAGTTAGGGGAAACAATAAAAGAGGGATTGGGGAACTAAGAGACAACTAGGAGGAAAAATAGGAATTGATTGTGGGTGTGAGGAAAAATGCTTAATTATTTAAAATAAAAAGGGATTTAACATGTGAAACTTGGGGAGAGTGTGACATGTGTTGTGGGTGAATAATCCTTAATTTAATTTTTAAAAATTAGTTAATTGTGCATGAGATGACATGTGTCCAAGTAATTTTTCCTATAAAATAAATGGTGAGGCAGAGAGAAATTACCCTATTGTTAGATGAATGAAATGTTGGTAAAAATTCTATTGACTAAGTTTACTTGTGTGAGTCGGGCTTCAAGCTTGTGCAAGAGGTGGAAACCTCTCCTTTTGAGAGAAATATTGAGCTATTGTTCTAAGTTTCTCTCTGTGTGACCCCTTTGCGGCTCGGGGAGACTAAGGGGGGAGAAGAGTACCCCTAGTGTTGGATGGAAGGTACCGATGAAGTCCTTGGATTAACAGGTGAAGGAAGGCATTTGCACAAGTTATTTTCCGGATCAGAGATCATCAATGACAACACTCTTCTTTTGGTTACGATATTTAAATGGCTCTAGTTAAGTGATATTTATGAATGTTGAATTATGTACTTGATATAATTAGATATGGATGATTAGATCAAGACCTTATTCTTGTGAACTATATATTGTTTTATCATATGCGAGAAAATTTGAAACATCGAATATCTTTCCTATAAATTTATGTATTTTTATGCACAGATCGAATTATAAAACGATGTTCTATTCTATAACACTGTGGGATGTCTTATATACGATATGTAAAATATTGTGTATGCATGGATCGACTGGTTAATTCAAATCTTAGTCCTATGAAATTATGTATTATCATCGTCGGCGAGATGTATTGTTGTATGGATCAAATGGTTGATGTAGACATCCTATTTCTGTTATTATATAAATTAGTTTTTTGGTGACGATGTACACACTTGTATCAAGTTCGTAATTGTTCAACTTTTGTTATTTTTCCTATTGTCCATTTTATTAATTCTTAAAATAACTTCCAAGTCTATTCATGCATAATTTAAATTGACTCAAAAAAAAAATTAAGAACTAACTTAGGAATTAATCCTATTGATTTTGTTGCAACTAGTCATGAAGAGAAATTAAAAATCAGGAAATCTCATAGAAATTTCATCGTATCCTCATTCTCTTATACATGTAAGTTTCCACACTTAGTGAATGACGTAGAGTAGGTTGGACCCTTTGTTAAGCTGTATCTGTATACATATTATAGCGGTTCATTGTGATTTATTTATATAATATATTACATATATGTGTCAACAAACTCGTTATTGTAAATTGATACAGTCAAATCCCTGCAACAGTTAGAGTTTAGATTGAAATTATTTACAATCGATTGATTATGGCGTGAGAGGCCAGCGTTCTTGCACCATCCTTACAATATTTCGTTCACCTTGGGCGCCCCTTTAAAAATGGGTTGTCATTGTCAATTTTAGACATGGTGTATTATTGTAGAGATTCAACAACTAATCATTTGTACCTACGCCCTTCCGATCTGTAGAACAAACCGTATATGAATGTTCAGTATGTTCCCTGAAACCTTGTAAACTTCGTGAAGCGATATTCTGGAACTGGCTTTGTACATTTAGTATCAACCTTGGATCTTGGATCATCTTCATTCAATGTACAGGTATTGAATCAGCTTATGAAATCCATTGATTATCTTTCAATCAAGTTATAATGTACACCAGTTTAATTGGTGTGAAATTTTTGTGGGACACTAATCGCTTGGAGATTGATGAGAAGATAATGTTAATAATGTTTTCTCCCATGATAAAAATCTTGGTGGGGACAACGTTTATTTTTTCATTGTGTTATGTTTGTGATTTTCCAAATCTGATGATGCATTCATCATTGATTAAATAGCTTGGTAGATCTTCTGGATATCCTATTTCTCAGTATCACCAGTGGCACCCCTTCTGTGCTTAATAGCTCAGTGGGGACAATGGTTATTTTTTTATTTTAACGGAATATATTATTCTCTTAGTTTAAGCCTACAGTCTAAAAGATTCGAGCTGATAGAAAATTTGAGCAGGGTATGAAAAACGCCTTCTTGGCTCCTTGATCGAGTTGGAATTTGAGTCTCTCCTCTTGTCAGTAAGTCTAATCTTGTTCGAAGGTAGTAACTATTTTAAATTTTAGGATTTTTGGTTTTGGGATCAACCATAGTAGGTATAACCTCGTCTCATGCAGCTCGACTGGAGTCTTGGTATGATCCAGGGGATCAAATTTTGCTCAAAATTCAAAGTGCTCGGAATCGCTTCAAATAGAATAGGTGCGTAGACCTCGTCATCACGAACCCAACGCAACTTGAACAGGTTCAAACGGACGACGGACGAGTGAGATATCGCGTTTTTTTCAAATTATCAAGAAGGCAAAAAAATTTACTGACTATACAGTCCATACAGTTGCTGACGTGGCAGGGTCATACGCTGACATGGCAGGGCTAAGTTGGCAGATAGTTGGTGCTTGGCGGTCAAATCATATCTCGACACGTGGCACATTTTTGACAAGTGGGAAGGTGCCACGTAGCCCAGACATGGGTTGCCACGTGGCACCGTATTTGGTTTGGTTGTTAAAATTCTATGGAGTCTGTGGGGATCGAACCCCGGACCTCCTGCCATGGTGGAGCGCCTTTACACGGCGTGGGCTACCAATAGCCCATGCATTGGTTCTTTTTATACATATGGTTTTGTTTATATTTAAATTTGAATTTTTTTAAGTTTTGGGCGCGCCCGTTTCAACTGGAGTGAAAGCCCCGCACGCCTGGACACTTGGTGCTTATCCATACGATTTGGATTTTATCCCCTTTTATGTGTGGAGGTGCAGTCACATGGCCATGCGCCCAACGACTTTGCAGTTAGGGGGATAGGTTCCCTAATCGTTCTACAGTTGCACAGTTTTTTCGATTATGTGCCCGGTGCTAGGTTTAAGCACGTAAAAACGCGCGTGGGCTAGGTTGGACACACAGAGGTGCAAATTGGCGATCCAGAGACAGCAAGTTTGAAGGGGAACTTCCAGGAAGCCTATCTTCTTCATTTTTTGGCCAAATCAGGTGCCGAAAAAGCCCAGCTAGGGGTTTTTGGACGTTCTGAAGCCATTGGAGCCATCTATTTGGCATTTTGAGCATTGTAAAGTACATATTTTATCACTTTGAGAAAATAATTTAAAATATCCATTGGAAGCCAGACCAGGAGATGTAGCCCAAGAGAGGGGTGAACTCCTTTATCATTTGTTGTGTTATGTGTTTATTGTTCATTGTTATTTGTTGCTTATTATCTGCATATTGAATGTGTAATTTTCTCTAAAAATTGTGTTTGCAAATTGATCCTTTTTCATAAGCACACTTGAATTAAACTTTGCAAATATTTCAAGAATACAAGCCTTTATCATTTTCAGATCAAGTTGGTATCAGAGCATAGGTTTTTGAAGGATTGATTATTTGCAAGTGTTTGTTTTCTGATGCTCACAAGGTTGAAACTCACGAAAGGAGAAGGTCAACTTGTAGAGCCAAGTTCTTATCCTTCAAGAAGAAAGATTATACTATCACCTCAAGTTTCAAGGAGTCATTCACCAAGTATGGCTCGTGAAGAAGGTCATGAAAATATCCCTTCAGAAGATGAAGATCTCATAAAGGCTTTCATGGATATGAGAGAAATGATGAAAGTCTTGATGGAAGAAAGGAATGCAAGGTTGCAAGGTGAAGGCTCCAACGCTTCAAAGAACAAGGGAGACAGTGGTGATAAAACTCCAAAAGGAAATGGAGGGAATGGTGATTCTCCACCTCCCTCACCTCCATCTTCCTCTTCTTCTACCAGTTCACAACCTCTTCCAAATTCTCCAAGGGGACATGGTAAAATTCTTTCACAAATTCCTTTGTTATATCTTGATATTAAATTTGAATTGTCAATGTACAATGGAGAGGTAAATGCTAAGAAATTAGATAACTGGATTCGTCAGATTGAGGTGTATTGTAGGATACAAAAAATTCAAGATGATGAAACTAAGATTCAGCTTGCTTCTTTAAGATTGGATAGTGCAGCACTTATTTGGTGGAAATCCAAGACTCAAGAGGACATGAAGAAACATGGTAAAATTTTAACCTCTTGGAATGATTTTATCGTTGCAATTAAAAAGCAATTTTACCCATTGGCATATATGCAAAAAACTATTATGGATTGGCAAAATTTTAGACAAGCTAAAGGTCAAAATGTGCAAAGCTTTACTCAAGAATTTAGGAGAAGAGCTTTGGTTTTGGGAGTAGATTTGTCTTATCAAGAAACTTTACTCAAATACATTGGAGCTTTACATAGTTACTTGAGACATACAATACTCATGTTTAACCCTTCA
>ML795706.1:99311-120058 GCA_009831015.1 Picea engelmannii | reverse complement strand
TAGAAGGAAAAACAATAAATTCCACCATAAGGAAAATCTCCATACACTCTCAACTATTTCTATTCATCCTTCCTCCCTAACTTACTTCCATCTTCCATTCCTATCCTTCCTCTGTTGGACTATCTTGGAGTGTCAACTATATTAACCTAACTATAAATAGAACCCGTAAGTGGAAGTGTCACTATCTTGACCAAGATTCCCCAGCAGGCAACTAACAGTCATCATCACATGTCTAGGGGAGCGTGAGCTAGCACCGTCCTCCCATGACTCTAGGTTTCGGAGGATACACGATGGGAAATGCCTCCACCCCTCCTAATAGGATTAGGGTCCACACCCTACAATGGAATATACAGTGGCACCGTGTTGCTAGGAATTTTTTCATCAGTTATTCAGTTTTAGGTAGTCTCACCACCTGAAATCCTGCACTGGTCCACATATCATAGTAACACATTCAAACCAATATAATTTTACATACAAAGATTCATACCATATTGTTTCTCGGTCACTGGTCATGACATCCACTTTCATTATCATTATCCCTTGGCTATTTCATAGCCCAATGACCTGTAGATTAATCTGTAACACAAACTCATACATATATATATGCATTATCATCATGTAATTGCATACAACCATAATTTCAATTCGGTATCCACGTACCAACAACTTTAACATCAAAGTTTTCAAGTTAGAAATAGATCTCATAATATCCCCATAATTCAATTAACGTTACCCATTCATAGAATTATCATTTACATAATAGATTGCATCATATCCATCATCATTCAAATAGCATTTAAACCTTCATAGGATTCACATTCACATAGTATATCGCATCATATCCATCATCATTCAAACAGCATTTAAACATTCATAAAATTTACATTCACATAATAGATCACATCATATCCATCATCATTCAAATAACATTTAAACATTCATAAAGGTTCCTACGTCTTAAAAGTTCAAGTGTATCATTAATATTTTTACTGTGAATAGAAGATAAAGATGATTAGGCCTCAAGTAATCCTAGATGTCTAAGTCAAAAGGTGGTGTTACATACACCCAACCTTCAAGAAACATATTCTCGAGGTGGTCAAAAGTGAGGGATAATCTCGTCATAATGTCTCGGCATCCTCCCAAGTAGCAGATCCTGGACTAAAATTGTCCCACTTGACCTTAACTTGGTCTACCAGAAAGTTCCTGAGCTGTCGGACTCTACGGTCCAATATGCGTAATGGTTCTACCATGAGGGTTCCTGCGTCCGACACCGGCAATTCCTTCCAATTTAGTTTATGTGATTCATCAACAACATAATGACGTAGAATAGATACATGAAAAACATTATGATTTTTATGCAAGTGGGGTGGCAGTACGAGATGATAGGAAACGGGTCCAATTTTCTCTTGGATTTTGAATAGTCCTATAAATCGAGGTGACATATTTGTCCCCTTCCCGAACTAAATGGTACTATTATTAGGCCTGATACAAATGAAAACCTGATCTCTCACTTTATAACTTTGGTTAGTCCTATGTGCATCAGCATAACTTTTATGTCTATCATGTGCTTCCTTTAGTCTCTGCCTGATCTGTATCACCTGTTCCTCCATCTCTTGAATCAATTCTAACCCAATTATCACTCGATCTTCTAATCTTTCCCAACTCGACGGTGTTCTACATGGCCTTATATACAGAGCTTTGTAGGGTGGCATTCTGATGGAGCTATGAAAACTGCTATTGTAGGTGAACTCTACCAAAGGTAGGTACTTCTCCCAATGGGTTTGATTATCCATTACATACATCCTAAGCATGTCTTCCACGACTTGGTTTACCCTCTCATTTTTCCCATTTGTTTTAGGATGATAAGTTGTGCTTAAGTTCAACTGAGTCCCCAACGCTGACTGCAAACTTGTCCAAAACCTAGAAGTGAATCTAGAGTCCCTATCTAAAATGATCTTCTTAGGTATCCCGTGAAAACGGATGACCTCACTTACAAACACATGTGCCACATCAGTGACATCGTAAGTGTCTCTAATAGGAATAAAATGAGCACCCTTGGTTAACTTATCAACTATTACAAGAATGGCATTATGTGTATGAGATGTGAGCGGCAATCCTACAACAAAATCCATAGAAATGACTTCCCACTTGGACATAGGAACATCATGTGGTTGTAGGAGACTTGTCGGGTGATGGTGGTCGGCTTTCACTTGTTGACACTCTAGGCACTTGGCAATGAAATGGACTGCATTGTGCTTTATTCCTACCCAGAAGAAGAGATTATGCATGTCTGTGTACATTTTCTTTACACCCGGATGCGCACAATAAAGTGCTCTATGGGCTTCCTTCAATATGATGTTTTGAATATCCCCACCTTTGAAGATGTACATCCTTCCTCGATATCTCAATAGTTTGTCTACTTCTAGACTATATCCTTCATACTTTGGATCTAATTGCCTCCCACTCTAGAGGTTTGAGGTAACCTTTAAATACCAACTGTCTCCAAGGAGTTGTGTCATCACACGTTCCCTCAAATTGACTTTTAAGGGTACCAAGGAGAAGACACGTGGTCTCCTACTCTAGACATCCGCAACCACATTCTCTTTTCCCTTGATATATGAAATACCAAAATTGTACTCACTCATGAACTCACTCCATCGACTTTGCCTAGCATTCAGATCCATTTGAGTGAAGAGATGTTTTAAACTTTGATGGTCAGTTTTGAGCTCAAAGTTTCACCCTACTAGATAGTGCCTCCAAAGTTTGAGAGCTAGCATTACAGCTGCCAACTCTAAATCATGAGTAGCGTAACGCTCCTCATGTTTCTTCAACTTACTTGATGCATAAGCTATCACTCCTCCATCCTGCATTAGCACGGCCCCCAACCCTTGCTTCGAGGCATCCGTGCAAACTGTGAAGTCCTTTTCCATATCCGACACTCATAGAATTGGCGCACTAGTTAGTAACATCTTAAGCTCAATGAATGCACTATCACATTCTTTTGTCCATTCATACCTGACCCCCTTGCACTGCAAAGTGGTGATGGGTTTCCCTATTTTAGAGAACCCTTCCACAAATCTCCGATAATAATCTGCTAGCCCCATAAAGATTCTTACCTTATGATCATTTTTCAGCACTGGCCACTCCATAATGGTCTTTACCTTTTCTGGGTCCACAGAGATTCCTTCACTGGAAATGATATGACCTAAATAGTGAATTTATTTCTATAAGAAGGAACACTTCGACAACTTCCCATACAATTTGTTCTCTCTAAGGCAGGACAACACCACTCGCAAGTGTTCCTCATGTTCTCTTTCGTTCTTGGAATAGATGAGGATATCATCTAAAAAGACTTGTACAAAGCGGTCTAAGTACTTCTGAAATACACTATTCATGAGGCTCGTGAATACTGTTGGCGCATTGGTCAATCCGAAAGGTACTACAACGAACTCGTAATGCCCAAACTGAGTTCGAAAGGTAGTTTTAGGAATATCGCCTTCCTTAATCCTTAACTGGTGATACCCTAATCGCAAATCAATTTTTGAGAATACCGTTACTCCTTTCATCTGATCAAAGAGGTCATCTATTTTTTCCTGATATATCATTATCATTAATTACTCACTTAATTAATTAATCATTCTAATTTATTAGTCACTTTAATTAGTTTAAATGAAAAGTTTAAGGACTTAGACCAGGATAAGCGGGAGGGGGCTTCATACGCACTAGGAAGGTAAGTTAGAGGAATTGGCGAGTGTGGTACAGTGCTAACGTAGCTACCAGGAGAGGGAGTCAATAGTTTTCTTAGGTGAAGACATTGATCTTAGATGCTTTAACCCTGACCTAACCACTTCCCCTAAAGAGAGTAACGTCTGTTTACAGACAAGTAAAAAAAAAAAAAACTTACGCCTAACCCTGTTTTCAAGTTTAAGTTGCGCAAACGTAAATTGCCCTAGACTCTCCTTGACAAAATTTTGGTGGATGCAGATTCAATTATATAGGATGGTTAGTACTCGATGAAATCGAGGCAGAGGGGCATCGTCGCAGGGACCGCCAACTCCAACACCACCATCGCCTGAATTAGCTCTCATTCTACGCTCTTTGGAGGCCATAAATGAGACTCTAAAGGGGCGTCATCCAGAAAAGATCGAAGTGGAGCTCCCACCATCTAGAATGGGTAATCCTGAAGCATTGAGGGATTCAAGGGGAGGGCCTCCACCTGAAGACATCACTAGAGAACTGCAGAATATTAAACTTCCAGAGTTCGTTGGGGGTCATACCAGTGAACGTGCAGAGGCATGGTTGGAAGGAATGACAAGATGTTTCTCCTTAAGAGACTATGCTTTCACATCAAAGGTGAATATAGCAATATTTTAGTTAAGGGACAGTGCCTTGAAATGGTGGGGAAACCTGGAGAGGTTGTTGCACCTTACCCCAGACACCGTCACTTGGGAAATTTTTGAGGAAAGGTTCTGAAGGAAATATCTACCAGCTTACTACGAGGAACAGCAGGTGGGAGAATTTCATGCTCTAGTACAAGGAAACAGGACCGTGGAAGAGTACGATATCAGGTTCATGGAGTTGGTGAAACATGTTTCATACATGGATAATGATCAACGACAGGCAGAAAGTAGGTTAAACCCTAAGATATGGGCCATGGTACGGATGTGGAAACCGTCTTCAGTAGCGGAAGCAATTGAAAATGCATGTTATGTCGAGGAACACATGAGCTTAAATGGAGATATGCGATCAACCTGTCTGCATCATCTTGGATTTGTGGGGAAGTCCCCTAGGACCTTCTCTAAGGGAGGGAGATCTAGGCCACCTCCTTATGGTAATAGAGTCGCACCATGGACAGTTTCTACAGGTATTTCAATTGCAGCAAGTGCAGCATCTCACTCATCACCAACGACGCAAGAAGATTCACGACCATCTCAGGGAGCAGCTAGTAGGGGCAGGGGTTCCATGGGAAGGAACTCATTTTAGAGACCGTCACATAGCAGTGTGCAGGTTCAATCTCATGTTACATGTTGGGGATGTGAAAGACCCCATTACCAACGTGACTTCCCAGAGTTGCAAGCAAGATTTGTGCATAGAGAAGGAAAGGCCCCGATGGGAAGAGCAAGTGGCAGCCACCAGATTTATGCAGCAGTTAATAATCACCAGGTAGAACATCAATCCACGGTGGTGGAATCATCAGGTACACTAAATCATATCAATGTTAAAAATTTATTTGATTCTAGTGCTATAGATAGTTTCATTTCACCATCTACATTAGAAAAGAGTGGGTTGGAAACCTACGAGCACGACGACTTTAAACAAGTCGAGATGGCTTCGGGGGAAAAACAAGTGGTAGGACCTAGCGTTGATAATTTTCTAGTGGACTTGGTAGTGTGTACTACCAGGTTGAAGGTATATGTCACTGCCCTCAGGACGTATGACCTAATCATTGGAATGGATTGGTTAGAATCCCATCGAGCTATGGTAGATTGTTTCACAAAAAGGGTGTTTTGTGTTGACGATGAAGGAAAGCTAGTAGAGATCCACAGTGTACAGAGACGGGTGTATCTACGCTTTATCTCAACTATGAAGGTTAAGCGGTGCATGAGGCAAGGGTGTCGACTGTATGTAGTGGAAGCAGTGAATGAAAGGAAGGGACCCTCCTTGGATCAGTACCCAGTATTGTCAGAGTTTAAGGATGTTTTTCCAAACAAGTTGCCAGGGTTACCTCCTGAGAGGGAGCTTGATTTTACTATAGAGCTAAAACCTGGCTCTGATACCATGTGTAAGGCCCTTTACTAAGGCTTCAAAGTTAAATAGTAAATTTGTAATCTAAATTACTTTTCTTTTGTTTAACATGACATCTAATTTCTATTTATGTTTGCATTACAACAAATCTATCTAATTTATGTTGAAGTACTAGCAAATTTAATCAGTTTAGATATCAAATTCGCAAATTATACAGTCCAAAATAGTCACAAACAGATTACACAACATAACTTTCATTCTTAACAAAATTAACACTGGTAAAATACCTCTTGAAGAAGAAGTTTGTCCCTTTATTTCCTGTTATTGCAAACTGCTTGAAACTGCCTAAAAACTAAATCTTTTCCTTCCATCTAGCTAGGAACAGAGCCTCTCCAGCTCCCTAGCTCCAGGAACCCTTGCAATTTCCTAGCCCCCCAAGCCCAAAATCCCTAGAAACCCCAGTGCCCCCTATGGCAGACCTCCAACAAGCTCCTCAGCAAAACCACAACAAGCTCCTCAACAAAACCACAACCAGATCCTCAAAATAGAGCCCGTAATACAATCCTCTGCCCTCAAAAATAATGCTTCCCCCTTGCCTTATCCTCCCCTCCCATCATTCACCACCTTCTTCCTTCCTTTAATTCTCAACTACCCTCCCTCAATTAGGTGTCAACCACCTTATCCCCTTTTCATTAATGGGTTGATCTTCCGATTCAAAATAATAATTAATAATTTATTAAACTAGATTTTATTAAACAAATATTTAATAATGAAATTAATTAATTAATTAATTAAACCAATATACATTCAACAAATATTTAATTATGACAATTAATTAATTAATTAGGGTTGTTACACAAGGGCCAACGTCTATGTGGAAGAGTAAGATCCCCCTGGGTCTAGGTCTACCAGGGTGCCTCCAAAGGCAACGTCCTTCTTTCTTCTTGGTGCAATTCTTCAATGTATTCTTACCCTTGGCTGGGGTTACAGCATCCATATGTGGGCTTTAAGCCCCCATGAATTTTTGAGCTAATAATTCCCTCATGTGTACCTGTCCATTGAGAAAATTCTTGCATCAACAACAAGTACGCCCTCCAGGAGTTCATAATTCACAGGGATCATAGTATGTAAATCACATCCAATAATTAAATTACCCAAACATGTGCATCAAACCCCCCTTTAACCTAGACAAATGCTCAAAGAAGTTATGTAATTTGACAATTTAGGTTTGGAGAATGTCTCAGCATGTCCTATTGGGATAACCTCTCTTAAGTTTGGGGTGGTTCCCAGGTGAGATCTAGTCCATATCATGTAAGTGTATGAGGTGCTATGGGGTAACTGTTTGTGCATAGGGTGCTTGTGATAACAGGGAAATGTAAATCTTACCTGCCAGTGCCTTTGTAGAGGGCGAGTTGCACCTTGTCATAAATTTTATTGTTTTTATCCCATTCATTGCCTTTTACTCTTAGCTTTATTGATTTTGATATTTTGTTTTTTTTTCTTCAAGGGAATTAGTTGAGGGCCACTTTTTGGCTTGATGACCAGAGGTGACAGCGTTATCCACAAACACTTCACGGAGATGAGAAGGTTGGCTCGTGATGAGACCCCCTTTATCTTGGCTATGCCACCAAGAGCCACTACCCTAGTTTAGTGACCAGATGGGTGGTAGTGTCATACCACTACATGCGCATGGTCATAATAGGGCGGCTCATGATGAGATCTCTTATCCATCAACTAGTACCTTGTGTGTTTAAGTATCTTATTGGTCCCCTTTTCTTACTGAGAAGTTTTTGACTACTTTATCAGATATCCTGGATGAAGCATCTCAAAGATTTCAATATTGGCTCTTAACTCTTGCTAGCTACTTTTACCCTATGGGCCTTTAACCCCTTCTTCCCACAAGGTAAGGTACAACCCTTCCTAGTGTAGCCAATCCCAATGCCCTAACAAAGGTAGGGAAGATGAGAGGTATAAAGATGGAAAGTGGTAAGTATGGAGGGGACGGACGATGACCTTTCACAGACCCACCCAGTGGAAACCCATCCTAAAGGGAGATCACCTTGCTAGGGCACCATGTCACCCTTCCAGGTATGAATGAGGCAAAGATCATAATTTCCAAGAAAACGTCATGAAATGAAGAAGGATTCAATGCAACATATTCAAGTGCTTCAAAAATTGGAGTGACACATACCATGATACTCAGACTCATTACCTTATGGAGAAATACTTACTGATACTTCAAGACCATGCTGGTTGGATTGATATTGTTGTTTTTGATAAACGGACTGCATTGAAGAAAAGAGGGGCCCTCTGAGGCCATGCTTAAGTCATCCAGCTCTCGGTACTCAATGTCTAGGACCTATGGGACTCGATACGTGATATCCTTAGTTATCCCTAGGCTAGGGGATAACAAGCTTGACCCTAAAGATTATAATTATTGATTAGAAGGCGAAAGGATATAATGCATTAATTAATCTTCTATAATTCTACATGTACTTCAAAGTAAAGAAAAAAGGCACAATATGCACAACCTTAAAAGATAGTTGTACGAAGTTTTTACATGATTGTCGGTTGCAGTAATATTTCTACAAACTATGTTAGTGATGGGATTAGTTGCACTACGTTAATATTGATAAATAAAACTAGAAAAAAATTACTCCTTGTTGTTAGTTAAACGGATGGTTGTTACATATGGTATCAGAGTCGGTTCCACTCTGCAACATCGGACTCATTACGAATTCCAATGCTTGTGTTTAATTGAATATGAATACTAATATAATTGTATTTGATTCATGACATCTATCATGTTTAGAGGAAGGAGCATGAGTAGATGTCAGGCTGCAAGAGGAAAAGGTATGCCTCCTTCGAGTACATCCACACCCGAGGGATATGCTCCACAGGGAAAAGAGCAGACTATTGAGCAGGAGCAGGTTGCAGTAGGAGATGTGGTAGGTATGATGAGATCATTTCAAAGGTTGTTTGAGGCGTTGATTAATCTCCTTGATCGGGATGAGGGCAAAGATTTTGTGCCCAATGAGGGTTCACAATGCCCTCCAGTAGTTAGTAGTAGTATACACAGAGAAATCGAGAAGGTGAAATTTCCCAAGTTTTGGGATGCCACGGACGGTTTAGCCACCAAGGCACGATTTTTGGGACCTTTGAAGTTGTGTAAAAGAAAGGGCATGTGGCTTATTGACTAGACTTACATGATTCTTTGAGGCGTATGCACAATGTATTTCATGTTTTAGTTTTACGTCAAATATTCCAGATCCATCACATGTTATTGACATGAGTTCATTGCAGGTATCTGACAAGGGGGCTCTCATAGCATAGCTAATCTACATCCTGGACCATTGCACTCGACAACTACGGCGTCAAATAGCCGATCAGGTCAAGGTCCAGTGGGACAATTATAGTCCACACTCTGCTACATGGGAGGACACATATGAGATGCGTCAGCAGTTTCCTTATTTATTTTGAGAGATTAAATATATAGAACATTATTGCTTTCATTGATAGATTATACAAACTTTGGGACAAAGTTTAAAACAAGAGGGGGTGTATGTAACATCCAGTTCCATCGATCATTTGTATGCATTGACTTATTCTTTGAGGACACTTGTGTGTAAGTGATCTGGTTAAACATTGGTACTTTATGATTATCAGTTGGTTTACATGCTTATGTCATTATTGAGTATTCAATTTGATATGTTAGTTATATTAATGAATAGCATTGATAGGTACTATGATGAGGTTTTCTGAGTGTGCAGGAAACGTGACAGGTTGAGGATCTTGATGGCATCAACAGACTTCCTTGGACTCTGGATTGAGTCACGGAGTGGAATTTTATTTGGTTTGAGTACTTGATTTATACGCATATATATTTGATGATGATTTAGTATGGATTTCATGTATATGTATTTTTGACATTATCTTTGTCAGTGGATGCAGGCATGGTGACACTTGCTAATCCGACTCACATATGGAGTAAAGGGGTCATACATGGATATCAAACAGATGAGGGAGATGTGTGGCAGTGTCTTTGTCACGGCCTACTAGCACTCTCATTAATCCACATTCTAGATCATCCATTAATCCAAATTCTTTCTCAATTCCTTCGTGTTTGGTTTATGAAGTAATTCTATTACAATTTTATATAAAACGAATGTCCATTAATAATATTTAAACAATAAAAAACATTCCTTCAAGAAATTGTTATTTTAAGGGTTATTTTATAATTCATTTAGAGTCTTACTATAACAATAATGTCTAAAGATAAACATTAATTGTAACTTAATAATAACTAACTAGATCATCCATTAATCCACATTCTTGCTCATTTCCTTGACTTTTGGTTTATGAAACAATTCTATTACAATTTCATTTAGTGTAGTATATCTCAATATTCTTAATAAAATCGTAAACGAATATAATTATTCAATCATGTACTTGAGTTACATCCTCACAATAAAATCATAATAAATAAAGTCAGTGTAATACTTAACTAATTCAATCAACTTTATCATCTCCTTCCAAACTTAAACCTATTCACAAGTACAAGTAGAATTATAGAATATTAATTAATGCATTATATGCTTTCGCCTTTTAATCAATAATTATAATCTTCAGGGTCAAGCCATTAATTAATAAAAACCTTAAATATAAAACGAATGTCCATCGATGATATTTAAACAATAAATAACATTCCTTTAACAAATTGTTATTTTAAGGGATATTTTATAWTTCATTTAGAGTCTTACTATAWYAATAATGTCTAAAGATAAACATTAATTGTAACTTAATAATAACTAACTAGATCATCCATTAATCCACATTCTTTCTCAACAAATTGTTATTTTAAGGGATATTTTATATTTCATTTAGAGTCTTACTATATTAATAATGTCTAAAGATAAACATTAATTGTAACTTAATAATAACTAACTARATCATCCATTAATCCACATTCTTTCTCATTTCCTTGACTTTTGGTTTATGAGTAATTCTATTACAATTTTATATACACTCTTATAAGTGTATTATATCCTAATGTTCTTACTAAAATCTATTACAATTTTATATACACTCTTATAAGTGTATTATATCTTAATGTTCTTACTAAAATCATAAAAGAGTATAATTATTCAATCATGTACTTGAGTTACAACCTMACAATAAAATCATAATAAATAAATTCAGTGTAWTACTTAACTAATTCAATCATCTTTATCGTCTCCTTCCAAACTTAAACCTATTCACAACCTAAATTGTATTTGTATTACTTTAAKCGTTTATAAAATTTATTGAACGAATATAATTACCAAATAAAARKCATAACAAACTAAAAATTGAGAGGATCTAAATTATCTAGTAAAAGTTAAAATTAAATCAAGAAGTAACACCATAAGGTTCCATTGTAACTCACCACCCAAGCCTAACTTTATGGTTATGTTTTGGGTTGATTAGTTATGTCTCATTTTTGTAGAATATCATATATTAACCTTTCAATTAACTCTTAGTTTTCAAACCCAAGTCATCGTTAAGTCCCAAATTCAGGTAAACTAAACTATGCCTATCACCAAGGATTGTATTCCCAGTTGAGCATAACAGCATTCAAGGTGCCAACAAAGCTCACGGAATCACTTCTACATAACCTTCAACTAGCACACTACTACACACTCCTTGCTTAATCCTCACGACAGTTTAACAAGGAGAAAACTGAGATAGTCGCTCACGAGGATTATTGAGGGGCATGCAATAAGGTGGATATCATATTCCTCAACAAGCCCTTAGTCTCACACAAGGTCGACCAGTGGAGTGTTAACTCCAAGTGTCCGATAAACTTCCAAACTAGTTAATGGCGAGTGGTAGCCTTGGAGAACGGAAGTGTGTCTTGAAGGGCACGTCGCGTAAACAAATTGTGAGTCAATAAAAATCTAGAAGGCCTGGAAAATAAAATAAAAATGCTTAGACTTTCTTAGAAGAGAGCATACAATTAATTATTAAATTATAAACTAGAAAACTAACAAAGAGTCTAATTCTAAGAGATTTGACTAAATAAAACATTAAAAGGGTTAAAAGAATTTATACTTAATAAATTTAGTAAAAGGAGAACAAGAATCAAAAGTTGGGTTTGTGTACATGTGTGCATGAAAATAATAAAAAATATTTTTTAATTAAAAAGAAATCATTTCATGAGAGAATGAGGTGTTAACATAGAGTTAGTAACCTAATTCAATAAACCACTAAATATTAACCAAGAGAAGAGTCTTAATCAAACTCAAACTGAATTCTAGTTAGGGGACACATTAAAAGAGGCATTGGAAAACTAAGAGACAACTAGGAGGAAAAATAGGAATTGATTGTCGGTGTGGGGAAAATTCTTAATTATTTAAAATAAAAAGGGATTTAACATATGCAACTTGGGGAGAGTGTGACATGTATTGAGCGTGAATAATCCTTAATTTAATTATTAAAAATTATCTAATAGTGCATGAGATGACATGTGTCAAAGTAATTTTTCCTATACAAGAAATGGTGAGGAAGAGAGAAATTACTCTATTGTTGGATGAATGAAATGTTGATGAAATTTCTTTGACTAAGCTTACTTGTTTCAGTGGGGCTTCAAGCATCTGCAAAAGGTGGAAACCTCTCCTTACGAGGGCAAGATTGAGTTGTTATTATGATTTTCTTTGTGTGTGACCCCTTTGCGACTCGGGGGGCTAAGGGGGAAGAAGAGTGTTGATTAAGGTTGGTTCTCATTGATGTCAACCCTTGAAGAAATTTCGGTAGCACAAATATTTGGGTAATGGACCCAAGTTTGTTTGATGTATAATGCTATGAGTTTTAATATATTTTAACATAAGACTATTCTATATGGTTAGTACATGTCATGCCATTTCCGTTGGTATGTGCAACGTCACATAACTCCTCACGATTAGAGAGTTATGGCCATGTAAAGTTGGAGAACACAGATTTGGGTAATGGATCCAAGTTTCTTTGATGGATAACGATATGAGTTTTGATATATTTGCAGGTAATACTATTCTATATGGATAGTATATGTCATTCCATTTCCAGTGGTATGTGGAACGTCACATAACTCCTCATGGTTAGAGAGTTATGGCCATGTGAAGTTGGAGAACCCTCATGAGTCATCTAGAAGCCCCAAAAGGTCAAAGTAGTCGAAGTGGTTTAAGAGATTTTTAGAAGGTAAATAATAAAGTGAAGTGATGAGTGTACTATTTTCAAAGTTAATACAAAATAAATTATTTAAATAATAAATTTAATGGATAAATTACTAAGTTGACAAGTGGTTAGAAGTGGGTTAGCCATAAAATAAGGAAAGTGGTTTAAGATGGTTAGAAGGTAACCCCTTGAGGTAAAGTGAAGTGATGAGTGTACTATAAGTCAAAATAGATACAAAATAAATTATTTAAATAATAAATTTAATGGATAAATTACTAATTGGACAAGTGGTTAGAAGTTGGTTAACCCTAAAATAAGGAAAGTGGGTTAAGATGGTTAAAAGGTAACCCCTTGAGGAAGCTACATGAAAGTATAAATAACAGGAAAGGCTCTCTCATTTTAATCATACTTGAGCATATTGAATATCTACAGGTGACTGAGGTAACCAAAGGATATATAAGCTGAATTTCAGAGAGAAGGTGAAGTAAAGAAGGCCAAAATTCAAGGGAGGATAAATTATTTTGATGATGCTTTCTAAGGTATGTTATTTATAGGCCATCTCACCATTTTCACAACAATTTTTTTCTAGAATGATTCAGACCATGAAATTGATAGGCCATTGACAAAACATATCCAAGTAGTTGCGGTACGAATTTCATCTTGTGGTTCGTTTCAATTTTGGAGTTACACTCCGTGGAAAATAGGGTTTGTGGCTAGTCCTGAAACTAGTCTAAAACATGTGTTTCGAGTAAAAACGTCATAACTTCTTCATAACATATCAAAATTAAGTAAGAAAAAATGTGTTGGTTAGAGTACAATCTGTAGTATTCTGTGTAAAATTTTCAAATCCATACAACAAATATTAAGTGTGGGGTATGCTCTACAAGTTCGCTCTCTAGAATAAGCCAGAATTCAACAAGGTATGTCATTTTTGCTATAAATCCTTTTTTGAGAGGTTCCAAGTAATGACACCTAGAGGAATTGCATAAAACACACTGAAGAATATTGTGTGTTTTTTTCAGATATTTATTCATTATAGATACATAGTTATGATTATTTCAATTTTGGGTTGTTGACTAATCCAAAACTAGTCATGTGAGACTAAAGAAAAGTTTGATGAAAATTCTAGTCTCTTGTTGTTAAGGTTAAGGAAGGTTTGCAGGTATGTGATCATACACACCAGGTATATTACAGAGTTACAAATCAGATTTGGATGATAAAATTGATGAGGGATTTTGGTTGAGGTACATGTTGGATACATGGTTGAGACAAGTAGTTGATGAGTTGGCACATACATGAGGTGTATAGTTGATGATGTTGGTACATCTTGATGAGTCATAGTTGATGAGTAGTTGATACATAATTGGTACATACTCAGTACATGGTTGGATGCACTTTTTTATGGTACAGGTTGATTACAGGTTGTTTGGTATAGGTTGGGGCATGGCTGATGCACTTGTTTATGGTACAAGTTGATTACAGGTTGAGGTACAGGTTGATGCATGGTTCAGGTTTATTGGTACAGGTTGTTTGGTGTAGGTTTATTGGTACAGGTTTACAGCAGTATATCTCAAAGTGATAGTGTGACAGTGGTTCCATCATTCTACTTATACGTTAGGGTGGTTGGACGGGGCAAGGACAGGTGGTTATAGCCACCTTCCGGTTGTAGACGAAGAACATAGGGGGTTGTAGCCTCCTTCTAGTTGTAGCCATAGAATTTGGGAGTTGGAGCTTCCCTCAGGTTGAAGCCTAAGAAACTAGGGGGTTGGAGCCTCCTTCCAGGTGCAGCTGGAAAACAAAGGAAGTTGGTGCATCCAATTAATGTAATTCTTCAAGACATATAAGAAAAAGCATTTCATGGTTTTCTCACGCTTTGGGTTTCCACATAAAACACCGGTGTACTGTGTATGTGTATGATTGTTCATTTTTTCATTGCTTATTTACTCTGCAGTTATTGGGTGATAATGCTACATTGATATAACACTTGGATTATATGGTTTAAAAGGATTAAATTGCTCTACTATTGATTCACCCCCCCCCCCCTCTCAGTAATCCAACAATCGGTATCAGAGCAGGTTCCTTCATAAATTAGTTTAACCACTGAAAGGTAGATCATGGAGAGAAACAACTTGTATAAAAATGGAATACCATAGTTTTATGGACAGAAGTATGCATTTTGGAGCATAAGGATGAAGACACATACGCAGGCACAAGGATTTGAAATTTGGTAATCAATTGTAGATGGATACACAGCACCAACAGTTCCGCCAACAAATGAAAAAGCAGTGAAACTCGGTCAGAATAATTCCAAAGCCACAAATGCACTTCTGAATGGTCTTGGTGAAACGATATTCACCAAAGTTGCACATTGTAAATCCACTAAAGAGATTTGGGACAAACTTCGAAATATTTATGAAGGAGATTCAAAAGTCAAAGCAGCAAATCTTCAAACTTACAAAGGTCAGTTTGAACAACTAAAGATGAACAAAGATGAGAATATTGCATCTTACTTCTTACGAGTCGATGAAACAGTAAATGGAATCATGGGATTGGGAGAAGAAATTCAAAAATCCGTAATTGTTCAAAAGGTACTAAGATGTATTCCTATGATATTTGAACCTAAGATATCAACACTAGAAGAAAGAGAAAATCTAAACTCAATAAGAATGGAAAAACTACATGGAATCTTCACAGCATATGAAATGAGAACTGAATAGGAAAATCCAGATATAAAAGAAGCAGCCTTCAAAGCATCCAAAAGATCAAAGCAAAAGGGAAAGGAAAAAGAAAAAGAACATAGCAGCAATAGTGACGTCTCGAAAGATGATGAAGAAGTGGACAACTTTTTCAAAAGACTGAACAAGGGAACCGGCGGCAGGTATAGAGGTAAGCTTCCTTTAATTTGTTTTAATTTTGATGGTATTTCTCATTTTGATAACAAATGTCCTCATAAGAAAAAGAGAAATGATGAAGGTTACTCAAAAAACAAACAAACATATAAAGGAAAAATAACCACAAAGAAAGTTTTCAAGAAAATCTTATGCACCAAACAAGACATCTCATCATCGGATGAAGATGAAGCCAGTGACAGTGAGACAGAAAGAGTTCTATTCATCGCAGTAGAAAAATTTGATAAAGAAGACTCCAAAGAAGAATATGAAGAAGTCGAAAAAGAAATTGAAGAGGCAGAAGTTTACTACCGAGAGGAATTGATGAGTGCCATAGAATTTATCATAAGAGAAAAGAGGAAAAAAAAAAGCTACAAATGGAACTAGATAAGAAAGAACACACTCGGGAATTAGAACAAATGATCACAAATTTGAAGGTTCGAATTGAAGAAGATAAAAGAATTGAAGAAGCACTAAAGGAACAACTAGAAGGAAGAGACAGGATCATTGAAAATTTGGAAGTAGAAATTGTCACATTAAGAAAGGATATTCAAAATAAAAATATGTAGAACAACTCAAAAGTTTTGAATGGCATTATCAGCAGTCAAAGGCCTAATCATGACAAGTTCGGACTTGGATACAATCAGCTAGAAAATGGATCAAGCTCCAAAACAACAGGACAAGAAACATATCCAAAAAGATATGCAGAAACAATCAAAGGGGATAGGAAGGTCTACAGAGAAAATTACAGGGACACTCCTCCACCGAGAAGATTCAGATTTCAGAATCAACGACCAACAGAAATAGATAAGTCTCAGGAAGAAGAAGGATTCATAAGAGCACCTTCATTCAGAAGATCTTCAAATCCCAGGTATCAAACTATTTTTTTTTGTTTATGTTATGCATGTAATAATTTTGGACATAAAGTTGTAAATTGCAGAGCTAATTGTAAATTGTAGAGCTAACAACATGAACATAAACAACTTTGAAATTCATACACAAAAGGGTTATCCAAGAAGGCCTAGTGAAACACGGAGAAGAAGTTACAACATGTTTGAATCATTAAGAACTAAAGTGGAATGCTACAAGTGTAACAACTTTGGACACATGGCCAAATATTCTAGAATGACAATCTCTCCTAGAGAACCACAACAGAACAATAACAATCACAGATAGGAACCTCAGAAAAGGACATGGATAAGAAAGCAGAATCAGTACAGCAATGAAGAATGCACACTCTCTCTACAAGATAAGCAGAAGAAACGTGGTTGGTATGTTGAAAGTGGTTGTTCAAAACACATGACAGGTGATAGAGATAGGTTTCTTACATTAAGAAAGGAAAGATATGGATCAGTCTCCTTCGAAAATGATGATTCAGCTAAAATCATTGCAAAATGCTTAGTTAGAATTAGGAACAAGAATACAAAAGAAGAAAATGTTCTACTAGTAGAAGATATGAAACATAATATTCTAAGTGTGAGTCAAATGTGTGACCAAGGTCATAAAGTTACTTTTGGTTCAAAAAAGTGTGAGATAAGAAAAGAAGGTCCAGGAAAATTGATTTCCACAGCTGCGAGAACTTCAAGCAACATATATGTGTTAAGTGAAATTGGAAATGAAAAGTGTTTTCTAGGAAAGGAGGATGAAATTTGGCTATGGCATAGAAGAATGGGTCACATACATTTTTATAACCTTGTCAAAGTCAGCAAAAGAGAAGCAGTCAGAGAAATTGCGTAGATCATGAAACCAACCAACACTTTATGCAAGCATTGTCAACAAGGAAAGAAAACAAAGACCAAGTTCAAATCAAAGGAATATTCAACAATAAGACCACTAGAAATTGTGCATATTGATCTAGTTGGACCAACTACAACAAAGGGTTTAAAATGTGAGAAGTACTTTATGTTATTAGTTGATGATTATACAAGAATGACTGCAGTTTTCTTTCTCAAGAATAAGTCAGAAGCTTTTGAAAACTTCAAGATCTACAAGGAAATGCTTGAAAATGAAATGGATTCAAAAATCAAATGATTGAGATATGATAATGGAGGAGAGTTCACTTCAAAGGAATTTATGGAATACTATAGCAGTCATGGAATAAAAAGTCAATTCTCGGTTGCTAGGACACCTCAACACAATGGAGTTGTTGAAAAAAAGAACAGAACAGTACAGGAAATGGATTGAACAATGCTAATGGATTCCAAATTGACAGATATTGTTTGGACACAAGCAGTGCATACAGCATTTCACATTCAAAACAAAGTAATGCTAAAAAAAAACACTGACAAAACTCCCTACGAGCTATGGAAAGGAACACCAGCAAATGTGAAGCACTTCATATTTTTTGGAAGAAAATGTTACATCAAAAGAGAAGATGGCAGAATGGGAAAGCCAGACTCTCATGTGGACAAAGGAGTACTTGTTGGTTACTCAAGTACAAAGAAAGCATACAAGTGTTACAACCTGGGATTGAACAAAGTTGTGGAAAGCATCAACGTAACAATTGATGAAATAGGTAGACAAGAATTAAAGGAAGAAGAAAATGAATCAATGGAACAACTTTACGAAGAAGAAACAGAAGATGAAAAATAAGTAGAAGGGGAAGATGAAGAGGATCCGACAAAAGCAGAACAGTAAGTTCAACAAGTGCCTCCAAATACACCTAGAAGACGAGTACAGAAGAATCATCCTTCAGATCAGATTATCGGAAACAAAGATGCAGGAGTTGAGACTAGAAGAAGAATCTGTTCACCAGAACAAATGCACCTAGCACTCTCATCTACGATTGAACCAACATGTTTTGAAGAGGCCAACAAGGATGAATTTTGGAATAAGGCCATGGATGAATAATTGGATCAAATAGAGAAAAATGACACTTGGGACTTAGTTCCAAGATCAAAGGATAAGAATGTGATCGGCACAAAGTGGGTATACAAGAATAAATTGAATGAAGATGGTCAGGTTACAAGGAACAAAGCTAGATTGGTATGTAAAGGATATGCACAAGTTGAAGGAATTGGCTTTGAAGAGATATTTGTCCAAGTTTCCAGAATGGAAGCAATCTGATTGCTTTTAGCTTATGCATGCTCCAAAAATATTAAAGTGTGTCAGATGGACATAAAATCAAGTTTTTTGAATGGAGAACTTGAAGAAGAAGTATACATTGAACAACCAGAATGATTTCAGTTGTCAAAGAATGTAGATTATGTGTGTAAATTAAAGAAGTTCGTGTATGGTCTAAAACAGGCTCCTAGAGCACGGTATTCTAGACTGGATAAATATATACAGCAGGTAGGGTTCAGAAAAGGAAGTGAAGACAGCAACCTCTACATCAAGGTAAGTCAAGATAGTATTTTATTAATTGAAGTTTATGTTGATGATATTATTTTTGGTAGTGATGATGACAGGTTAAGCCAGAAATTTGCAAAGGATATGCAGAATGAATTTGAAATGTTATTACTTAGAGAACTATCCTTCTTTCTAGGACTTCAGATACATCAAAGAAACCAAGGAATTTTTATTTCTCAAGCCGAGTATATCAGATAAATGTTAAAGAGGTTCAAAATTGAAGATTGCAAACCAGTTATCACTCGCATGCAAACCAATTGCAAGTTGAGAAAAGATGATGATTCAAAGTCTAAAAATCAGAGACAATACAGGTCAATGATTGGTAGCCTACTATATGTGACAGCATCCAGACCAGATGTAATGTAGGCTCAGGTGGCACAATTTCAAGCAGCACCAAAGGAATCACATGTATTAGCAATGAAGAGTATTTTAAGATATCTGAAAGGAACAAAAGAGTTTGAATTATGGTATCCAAAAGGAAAGGATCTATCACTTATTGCCTACACAGATGCAGATTGGGCAGGTTGTATTGATGACCAACTAAGCACCAGTGGAGCAGCGTTCTACTTGGGTGAGTGTTTAGTATCATGGCTAAGAAAGAAAGAATCATCAGTATCTTTATCTACAGCCGAGTCAGAGTATATTACAGCAGCAGCATGTTGTACAAAGGTTCTTTGGATGAAACAAACTCTGACAGATATATAGGTTGAGTATGATGAGCCCATTCCAACCTATTGTGATAATACAAGCGCCATCAGTATCTCAAAGAACCTGGTGATGCACTCCAATACAAATCACATTCCAATCAAGTATCACTTTCTACAGGAAAAGGGTGCAGAAAACAACATCAGAGTTGAGTATGTGGGCACAAAAGAACAAGTGGCAGACATCATTACAAAACCACTTCCATGGAAAACCTTTGAGTATCTTCGCCAAAGACTCAAAGTTATTTCTACTCCAAAATGAATGCTTTTGAATGCTTATCTTATATGTCTTATATGTACACGAGGAAGCACCATAAAGAGGACAGTTCAGTTAGGGGTAGCAGCCTCGGATGGAAAAATACCTTTTCCATTGATGACAAAGGGGGGAGAGATTTATCAGATGCAGAGGACATAGGCATGGTTCCAGGGGGAGCATGAGTGATATAAATTCAGTATTGCATGACATGATTTCAGTATTTCATCAAAGTGTTTCCATCAATGCCAAAGGGGGAGATTGTAGATTAAGGTTGGTTGTCATTGATGTCAACCCTTGAAGAAAGTTTGATAGCACAAAGGTTTGGGTAATGGACCCAAGTTTGTTTGATGTATAATGGTATGAGTTTTAATATATTTTAAGGTAATACTATTCTATATGGGTAGTACATGTCATGTCATTTTCGGTGGTATGTGGAATGTCGCATAACTCCTCGGGGTTAGAGAGTTATGGCCATGTGAAGTTGGAGAACCCAGGTTTGGGTAAGGGACCCAAGTTTGTTTGATGGATAACAATATGAGTTTAGATTAATTTGCAGGTAATACTATTCTATATGGATAGTGCATGTCATTCCATTTTCAGTGGTATGTGGAACGTCAC
>ML795706.1:67885-97940 GCA_009831015.1 Picea engelmannii | reverse complement strand
GAGGTACATGTTGGGTACATGGTTGAGACAAGTAGTTGATGAGTTGGCACATACATGAGGTGTATAGTTGATGATGTTGGTACATCTCGATGAGTCATAGTTGATGAGTAGTTGATACATGATTGGTACATACTTGGTACATGATTGGAAGCACATGTTTATGGTACAGGTTGATTACAGGTTGTTTGGTATAGTTTGGTGCATGGTCGATGCACTTGTTTATGGTACAGGTTGATTACAGGTTGAGGTAGAGGTTGATGCACGATTCAGGTTTATTGGTGCAGGTTGTTTGGTGCAGGTTTATTGATACAGGTTTACAGTAGTATATCTCAAAGTGATAGTGTGGCAGTGGTTCCATCATTCTACTTATACGTCAGGGTGGTTGGACGGGGCAAGGACAAGTGGTTGTAGCCACCTTCAGGTTGTAGCCAAAGAACATAGGGGGTTGTAGCCTCCTTCTGGTTGTAGCCAAAGAATTGGGGAGTTGGAGCTTCCCTCAGGTTGTAGCCTGAGAAACTAGGGGGTTAGAGCCTCCTTCCAGTTGCAACTAGAAAACAAATGAAGTTGGCGCTTCCAATGAATGTAATTCTTCAAGACATATAAGAAAAATCATTATGTGGTTTTCACCCGCTTTGGGTTTCCACGTAAAACATTGTTGTATTGTGTATGTGTATGATTGTTCATGTGTTCATTGCTTATTTACTCTATAGTTATTGGATGATAATGCTACATTGATATAACACTTGGATTATATGGTTAAAAAGGATTAAATTGCTCTATTACTGATTCACCCCCCCCCCTCTCAGTAATCCAACAATACCCCTAGCATTGGGTGGGAGGTACCGGTGAAGTCCTTGGATTAACAGGCAAAGAAAGGCATTTGTGCAAGTTCTTTTCCGGATCAGAGATCATCAACGACAACAATCTTCCTTTGGTTACAGTATTTAAATGGCTCTAGTTAATTGATATTTAGGAATGTTGAATTATGTACTGGATATAACTGGCTCTGGATGATTAGATCAAGACCTTATTCTTGTGACTTGTATATTTTTTTATCATATGCGAGAAAATTTGAAATATCGAATATATTTCCTATAAATTTATGTATTGTTATGCACAAATCGAATTATAAAACGACATTTTTTTCTATAAAATTGTGGGATGTCTTGTATACTATATATAAAATATTGTGTATGCACAGATCGACTGGTTAATTCGAATATTGGTCCTATGAAATTATGTATTATCATTGTCGGCGAGATGTATTGTTGTATGGATCGAAAGGCTAATGTAGACATCCTATTTTTGTTATTATATAAATTATTTTATTTGTGACGATGTACACACTTGTATCAAGTTTGTAATTGTTCAACTTCTGTTATTTTTCCTATTGTCCATTTTATTAATTCTTGGAATAACTTCCATGGTTATTCATGCGTAATTTAAATTGACTCAAAAAAAAATTGAGAACTAACTTAGGATTGAATCCTGTTGATTTGGTTGCAACTAGTCATGAAGAGAAATTAAAAATCATGAAATCTATTGTAGAGATTCCACAATTGATTATTGTAGAGATTCCACAATTGATTATTTGTACCTACGCCCTTTCTATCTATAAAACAAATCATATAGGAATGTTCAGTTTGTTCCTTGAAACCTTGTAAACTCCATGAAGCGATATTTTGGAATGGGCTCCATGCAGTTAGTATCAACCTTAGATCTTGGATCATATTCATTTAAAGTACAAGTATTGAATCACCTTATGAAATCTGTTGATTACCTTCCAATCAAGTTATAACGTACACTGGTTTAATTGGTGTGAAATTTATGTGGGACACTAATTGCTTAGAGATTGATGAGAAGAAAATGTTATTGACGTTTTCTCATATGATCGAAATATCAGTGGGGACAATGTCTATTTTGTCATTGTGTTATGTTTGTGATTTGCCAAATTTGATGACGCGTTCATCATTGATAAAATAGCTTGGTAGATCTTTTGAATGTCTTATTTCTCAGTATCACTGTTGGCGTTTTGATTAATAGCTCAGTGGGGACAACGGTTAATTTTTTATTTTAACAGAACATATTATCCTCTTAGTTTAAGCCTACAATCTAAAAGTTTTGAGCCAACGGAAAATTTGAGCAGGGTATGAAAAATGTCTTCTTGGCTCCTTGATCGAGTAGGATATTGAGTCTCTCCTCTTGCCAGTAAGTCTACTCTTATGCAAAGGTAGTAACTATTTTAAATTTTAGGAGTTTCTCTTTTGGGATCAACCATAATAGGTATAACCTCGTCTGATGTGGCTCGATTGGAGTCTTGGTAAGGTCTTTTCAACACCTCGACTTCCTTATTTCTATTGCCATTGGTGGAAAGGTGATCGACTTAATTACTATCTAATTAATGAGCTTCTTGTAGTTATGGTTCAACTCGAAATTATGAACATTTAAACCGTCATAATCGTGTAATAGAGTCAAGTTAGGTTAAGATTTATTTTTAAAAAATAAACTTTTAGTTTAAATCAGTTGAAGTTGGCTTGGGATCTATTTGGGCCTTTATCACTTGGTGTTGTTAAGTGTTCCTGATGATGGATGTGGTCGCCTAAGTTTTTCTTGGGTCACATTAGGCACATAATCATTCTTTAATGTTAATGTGTGTCGGTAATTGGTCAATCTTTAAACTTTTTTTCAATTGGTACAGTTATCCTTTTCAGCGGATTAATGTGATTCTCCTTGTTCAATTATCGTGAGGGTTAAGCAAGGAGTGTGTAGTAGTGTGCTAATTGAAGTTTGCATAGAAGACATTATGTGAGCTTCCTTGGCGCATTGAAAGTTGTTGTTCTCAGTTGGGAATGAAATCCTTGGTGGTAGGCATAGTTTAGTTTACCTGAATTTGGGACTTAATGATGACTTGGGTTTGAAAACTAAGAGTTAATTTAAAGGTTAATATATGATATTCTAAAAAAGGAGACATAACTAATCAACCCGAAACATAACCATAAAGTTAGGCTTGGGTGGTGAGTTACAACAGAACCTTATGGTGTTACTTCTTGATTTAATTTTAACTTTTACTAGATAATTTAGATCCTCTCAATTTTTAGTTTGTTATGTTTTTTATTTGGTAATTATATTCGTTCAATAAATTTTATAAATGAATAAAGTAATACAGATACAATTTAGATTGTGAATAGGTTTAAGTTTGGAAGGAGACGATAAAGTTGATTGAATCACTTAAGTATTATACTAACTTTATTTATTATGATTTTAATGTGAGGTTGTAACTCAAGTACATGAATGAATAATTATACTATTTTATGATTTTATTAAGAACATTGAGATATACTACACTTATAAGAGAGTATATAAAATTGTAATAGAACTACTTCATAAACCAAAAGTCGAAGGAAATGAGCAAGAATGTGTATTAATGGATGATCTAGTTAGTTATTAATAAGTTACAATTAATGTTTATCTTTAGACATTATTATTATTGTTATAGTAAGACTCCAAATGAGTTATAAAATAACCCTTAAAATAACAATTTGTTGAAGGAATGTTATTTATTGTTTAAATATCATTAATGGACATTCATTTTATACTTAAGGTTTTTATTAATTAATGGTTTGACCCTGAAGATTGTAATTATCTATTAGGAGAAAGGATATAATGCATTAATTAATCTTTTGTAATTCTCCATGTACTTCGGACTAAAGAAACAAGGCGCAATATGCACAACCTTAGATTATAGTTGTACGAAGTTTTTACATGATTATTGTTTACAGTAATATTTCTACAAACTATGTTAGTGATGGGATTAGTTGCACTACGTTACTCTTGATAAATAAAACTGAGAAGAAAAAAAATATTCCTTGTTGTTTGTTAAACGGATGGTTGTTACATATGGTATCAGAGTCAGTTCCACTCTGTCACACACCCACTACGGCATAATGAAATTTTTCATCAATTTCTTGAGGGACGAAATCCCCGAAGTCCTACAGGGGCCTAGAGCAGGCTAGCTCCCCCTTATCTATCTCCATGTGATCGTGGGTTACGACCACGAGCTAAGCCAACTAGGTGCCTTTTCGCATTTCGCGACTCAGCGATACAGGCGCATCAAGTCTTTCAACTCTACAAACCTCGAAACCCGAAAGGGGCTAAGGTATGTGGTTCCACCCTTATCTCGGTATCATGTAAACTCCATCTAGGACGCAAGTTTCAGCGCCTATATTTTCCGGGTTTCGTGACTTCGCAATTCCTATTGTAAGTATTCCTTACCTTTTGGAATGCCGACAAACGAAATACCGAAATGCCAAACTACCGAAGAGGCTTCGATCAGCAATTAGGCCCCTAGGCTATGCCTCGGTCCGTATGACCACTCCTCATAAGACTGCAGTCTTATTCCCTTTGAGACTTATCACTACGAGATCCCGAACTCCCAATTTTCGATACCGACTCCTCCTTCGGAACTTTCGCCCCTGTTCTCGAGGGCTTAACCCTCACACATCTCCTAACAGATCCAACAACTATCGGGTTTTCTCACTAAGATCTGATGGCTTAGATCTGTCCCACGTTGTGCACTCTCCCACTACTCCCTGGATGTGGAAAAACCAACGGTCTAGATACTCCCACAGACATTGGGGATCTATGATCTCGATTCCTTCGCTACTTGCGAAGGCTGAGAGGGGTCGAGGCATTAATGCCTACGTTCCTTCCTTCAATCTAACAATCATGATAGACCTCAGATCCTCCGAAAGGATCTCGTCCCTGCATCTAGCAGACGAAAGGGTACTCTCTTTCGACATTTGAAACTCGCTATCCTTCCTGTGCTTCGTCAGCTATGAAGGACTTGAGAGCTTTGCGCTCTTCCATCAAGGGGTTCTATTTGATCGCATAGAGCCTGTGCATATCTGCACTACCTCTCATGTACTTAACAAACTCTATCCTCCAAGGGACTCAGAATGACTAGGTGAGTAAATCATCGTATATGCAACTACACCTAAGGTCAACGAGCTCACAGGTCGTGGTTCTAGCTTAAGACACTACAAAACCCCAGAATTTATGAGAACAAGTCATGTCCGAAACATATTATTCCTTGCTTGCCTCATTATACAACCAAGCAGAAATAGGAGGGGTACAGTATATCCATTGAGAATTCATGCATATTTCTGAAATCATTCACAATATAACCAATTCATACACAGGTAGTCCTATACTCAAACCATTCACAATTTCACAGCTTATGAGCATAACGTCAGAATATACATTTCAAGATGCAAGAAGTAAAACACTTATCAGAAAAACACCAGAGGTGATGCAACTGTTGAGAGGGGTGCTCGTTTCCACCCAACCGTAGGCTCGGTGACTCCCAACGAATTTACCACTAGCAACCCCCAAGCTGAGACCACGATGTTGCGAGATTGTGTCTCCTTTTTCCAATGACCGAGAGCGAAGGTTACTCTCCTTCCTCTCCACTATCACTTACTCTGTGTATCTCCAGAGTTCTTCCAGGTTTCTCCTTCTCTTCCCTGCATTCCCTCACTTCTGCCCGATGCCTGACTCCCCATTTTCTTCTTCCTCACACCTTTTTCCTCTTGCGAGGTTGCGTGTGGCGTGAATTTCTGCGCACTGGTCAGGCCTGAGGCTCCTACTGATGGGCGGTTCACTTCCCCCATCCCTCATTAATTTATGAGGAGCCACTTACCTATACCAACCTGTGAGATATTAAATTTGGGCCAGCGAGCCGCTCTTGGTTCTCCGGGCCAATGAAGACCAAATACAGTATGGGTGGAAGTTCACGCCACCATTCCAGGTGCCTTCCACCACCCTTCTTCAGCCATCGTGGTCTCTTTTTCAGCATGTTCATATATATATATATATATATATATATATATATTCACATTCAATGACCTTTTCCACAAGGTCCATTCACATCATACATTCACATAGTTTACCACAATTACTTGGCCAGTATAGTTATTTTTACAGACTAGGGAAAATAGGGTGTTACAATTCCCTCCCCCTTAAAGGAACATCATCCTCGATGTTCTTAGCTATCAATATGAGATGTATGTATAGAAGTAAACAAAATCGGATATGCCTGCCTCATGGCATCCTCCATTTCCCATGTAGCCTCATCTGGGCCAAAATGTCTCCACTGCACCTTGACCTGTGTAATGGTTCGATTCTGGAGCGGGATTTCCTTTCTGTCCAGTATGCATTGAGGCTCTGGTAGAAATTTTCCCTCTAGTTCCACCTGGATCACATATCAATCAATTATATGATTAGCATCATGTACATATTTCTTCAATAACGAAACATGGAAAACATTATGTCCATTTACAGTGTGAGGGAGTTCTAGCCTATAGGCTACAGGCTCCACTCGATCCAGAACCTCAAAGGGTCCACAATACCATGGTGCTAATTTGGCACAAGATCCCATTTTCAGGGAGCTCTTCCTAGGCCTTATTCTGAGATACACATGGTCTCCGGTTTTGAACTCTCTTGGAGTTCTCTTTTGGTCGGCATAACTTTTCTGTCGGTTTTGAGCGACCTTCAGATTTTGTTTTATCTGAGTCACTTGTTGTTCCATTTCTTTCAACATGTCGGGTCCAAAAGAAATCATGTTTAAAGGATTATTCCAGCTGACTGGAGTATTACACGGCCTACCATAAAGGACCTCAAAGGAACTCATCTTTAAGGATGCTTGGTAGCCGTTGTTGTAGGCGAATTCTACCAGTGGCAGGTAATCTTCGCATTTCCTAGGTTGATGCATTACATGCATTCTTAACATGTCCTCTAATATTTGATTCACTCTTTCTATATGTCCGTCGGTTTGAGGGTGATAGGCGGTGCTAAACAACAACTTGGTCTCTAAACCAGCCATCACTGATTTACAAAAGTTGGAAGTAAATTTTGTGTCTCTGTCAGACATTATCTCTTTCGGCATACCATGCAGTTTAAATATCTCTTTCATGAATACCTGGGTGATATCTATCGCTTTACAAGTCAATTTGACGGGGATGAAATGAGCAGACTTGCTCAATTTATCCACCACTACCATAATGGCATCATTATGTTTGGTCGAAGTTGGAAATCCAGTGATAAAATCCATGGAGATGGTTTCCCATTTCCATTCTGGGATTGGTAAAGGTTGCAATAGTCCTACTGGATGTCGATGTTCTGCTTTAACCTGTTGGCACTCTATGCATTTGGCCAAGTATTCGGCTATGTCTTTCTTCAATCCAGGCCAATAAAATTGTTTTCTGGTGGCAATGATCATTTTCTAGTATCCTTGGTGACCAGTATAGGGTCTTTTGTGTAGCTCATCCATAATGAACCTCTTCAAGTTGTCACAATTTGGAATAAGCAATCTATTTCTGTAAGTGAGCAGACCTCCTTAGGTCATCTGGTAGCCTTCATATTTCACCCCAGCGGGTTCTTTTTGTAGGTACAGGGTCACGGTCTGAACGAAGAGATCTGTCTCTTGTGCATTTCTGACTCTTTCCTTGACATATGTTTCGCAGGTGCTCACCGCTGCCAAGTGAACTGTTTTCATGCTTCTGTTAAGGGCATCAGCAACCCTATTTTATTTTCCTTTAATGTGTTTGATTTCAAAATCAAATTTGCTAAGGAGGGCCATCCATCTAGCTTGTCTGGCATTGAGCTTTGGTTGGTCAAACAAATATCGCAATCCACAGTGATCTGTCATGAGTACAAATTTTCTTCCTAGGAGGTAATGCCTCCACATTTTTAAGGCATGCACTATGGTAGCCAGTTCTAGATCATGGGTCACATAGTTGACTTCATGTTCATTCAATTTTTGGGATTCATAGCAAATTACACTTCCTTTCTGCATAAGGACTCCTCTGAGCCCTTCCTTATAGGCATCTGTGCACACTAGGAAGTCAGCTTCTAGGTCAGTGATCTTTAACATGGGTGCATGGGTCAGGAGATGTTTCAGGGTTTGAAATCTCTCTTCACATTTATGTGTCCACAGGAATTTTGTCCCCTTCTTCTGGAGGGTAGTGATTGGACAACCAATCTTGGAGAATCATTTTATAAATCTCCTATAGTATCCCACTAATCCCATAAAGGATCTGATGTCTGAAACATCCTTTGGGGTAGGCCATTCCATGATAGACCTGATTTTGTCAGGGTCTACTTATACCCCTTCTTCGGACAAAACATGTCCCAAGTAATGTATTTGCTTCTGGAAGAAGTCACATTTGTTGAATTTAGCATAGAGATGATTCTCTCTTAGCACTTGCAGCACAAGTCTAAGATGCTCTTCATGCTCTTATCTATTCTTAGAGTAGATTAATATGTCATGAATAAAAACTAGTACAAATTTATCTAAAAATTTACTGAGTACATTATTCATTAAGCACATAAAAGTGGCAAGGGCATTGGTTAACCCAAATGGAACTACCACAAACTCATAGTGACCATACCGTGTCCGAAAAGAAGTTTTATGGATGTCTTCACCCTTTATTCGAACTTGATTGTATCCCGACCTCAAGCCAATCTTTGAGAAAATAGACACACCTCCCAACTGATTGAACGGATCATCGATCTTGGGCAAGGGGTACTTGTTCTTTATGGTTACCTTATTGAGTTGTCTATAATCTATGCACAGTCTAAGGGTGTCGTCCTTCTTCTTCACAAACAGGACTGGTGCTCCCCATGGAGACACATTGGGTCGAATATAACCCTTATCCATCATTTCTTTCAATTGCAATTTGAGTTCAACTAACTCAGGTTTACTCATCCGGTAGGGTGTCCTAGACACCGGCACCGCTCCTAGTGCAAGCTCTATCGAGAAGTCAATTTCTCTTCTCATAGGTAGACCTGGTACCTCTTCCGAAAACACATCTTTGTATTCTCTCAGGGTAGGATGGTCTTCAAGGCTGGGTTTTTCACCTTCTATTGTTTCCAACACCTATATTGCATATAGGGGACATCCCTTTTGGCAATACTTTCTCATTTGCAGGGTTGATATTTGTCTCACCAAGACAGGTTTTCAAATCCCTTGAAGGGTTATCCTTTTTCCTTCTTTGCTCACACATTCTAAGGTTTTATGGTAACAATCCAATTTGGCTTTATGGGCGGCTAGCCAGTCCATACCAATCAACATATCATATGATCATAGGGGCAATATGTTAAGGGTTGCTTGGGTGGGGAATTCTCCCAACATTAATTGGCAGGCTGGTATAACTTCTGCTATCTTCCTTTTGGTGTCAGTGGCTAACTGTACCAACCATGGCTTGGTATGTTTTTGTGTCTGTAATTTACATCTATCAACAATCTTAGGGGATATATAACTCAAATTTGAACCAGGGTCAATCAAAACAGACACTAGATGGTTGGAAATCATACCTTCTATTTCCACCACTAAAGCTTGATGATCAGCTTGGTTATTATCCAAGGCTGCATAAATCTGCGGCACACTCCTGGCCACATCATTGACCGTAGTAGCCTCCTGGATGTTATAAATCCTTCGACTATTCTATTGTCGGTGTGGACAGTCTCTCAGGAGATGGTCTTCCCTGCAACCCCAACATTTCAGAGGTTCTCTCTTTGGGTTATCAATATTTACTAGTACAGGTCCAGAAGTTTTATTTCCGCCTGATGAGGGAAAGTTATGCTGGAGTACACTCCGGGCTGGAAAGTTCATTCTGTGGTTCTTCTTGTAGTTCTTAAGTCCTGAGGATTTAATCCCCTTTTTCTGAAATCTCGAACCACCCTTTTGTTTCAAGTCTTCATGAGGCTCTGCTCAATGTCCATATTGTTCCTCACAATATGTTGCCTTTCGAATAGTGCCTTCTAGTGTCTTTGGCTCATCGAATTCAATTTTGTTCCGGTATTCCTTAGGTAGCCCACTGATGAAGCGCTACACCTTCTCCTTCTCTGCTTTGATGTAGGGGTACATATCTCAACAAGTCGAGGAATTTGTTGAAATATTCCTCTATAGTGACTTGCCCCAGTTTGAGTTCATAAAACTCTTTTGTCTTCTCGTCGAAATATTTTTCCGACAAGTACTTCTTCTGGAAGTATTTCTCAAACTGTTTCTAGGACAGGTCCTCTTCGCAAACCCCTTTTACATTCTTAAGATCTTCCCACCAGATGGAAGCTTTTCCGTTCAGATTGAAAGTGGCCACTCGAGCCTTCAAATTTTCTGAAAAGTCATGGACTCTGAAATACTTCTTTAGTCCAAGCAGCCAAGCCTCTGCTTCCTCTCCCTTCTTTATCTCACCATCAAAGGAGGGTGGTTTGGCCTTTCTAAATTCCTCCAATTTATAACCCTTGGAGAATTTGTGCTTCTTCTGTTTTCTTCAGGAATAGGAACTGGTTTCGCTGCTAGAAGAGCCTTCTGAATCGTTGGCTTCCTTCTCAGAGGAATCACTCGGCACTAGTCCTTTACCTCTGGGGTGGACCTTTTTCGAGGTACTCCTCTCAGTGTGGCCACTGATATGACCATGTTTATGAGTTTCTGGTTCATGTTGTATTTGCCTTTGTAGATCGGATAAACTCTGCAGTAAAACTGCGTTAATTTTTGTTTTCTTTTCTTGTTCTTTCATCATTCTTTCATTGTCAGCCTTGCAGCTTTGTAATTCGACCATGAGACTCCTCACAGTCTTGGCTAGATCTGGAGGGGTCCCTACTGCCCTTCTTTCGTCGGACTCTTCATCTCTATTGTGGGAGCCCTCTCCCACTTCATGGTGAGTCACCATACTATGTGTTGATAATTTCCCGCTTGTGTGCAAAAGGAAAAACGTTGGTTGTTATTCAATATTTATGTTTATTTATACCCAGTACATAATTCATATTTTCACATGTACACTCATACAATAGGGGTTTTTCATTTGGGTCTTAATCCTTATCTAACCAACCATCTCAATTGCAAGAGACTCTACCTACTTTAGTAGGTAGCCATCGTAACACTAAAACAGGACAACGTAGTTCATGTCCCTTGTCTGGCTCGTGCAGCTTCATAGCACAATTTATTCCACCTTTGTCATTTGCACTCAGATCTTATCAGTGATAACGATTAGTGAATCCCTATTCCTAGAAGAGTAGTTATTATTTTAATAGAGGGGTTACAGAAAAATTCCCAGATTACAGTTTCATTTTGCAATCCTTCTCCTTAAAGAGAAAATGCAGATAACAATATCTTCTTACGCAGCTAGTGCCTGAGCCTAAGCAGGCCAAGTGTTGTAACCATGCTCTGATACTAATTTGTCACACACCCACTATGGCATAATGAAATTTTTCATCAATTTCTTGAGGGACGAAATCCCCGAAGTCCTACGGGGGCCTAGAGCAGGCTAGATCCCCCTTATCTATATCCATGTGATCGTGGGTTACGACCATGGGCCAAGCCAACTAGGCGCCTTTTCGCATTTCGTGACTCAGCGATACAGGCGCATCAAGTCTTTCGACTCTGCAAACCCCAAAACCCAAAAGGGGCTAAGGTATGCGGTTCCACCCTTATCTCGGTGTCATGTAACCTCCGGCTAGGATGCAAGTCTCAGCGCCTATATTTTCTGGGTTTCATGACTTCGCAATACCTGTTTCAAGTATTCCTTACCTTTTGGAATGCCGACAACCGAAATACCGAAATGTCGAACTGCCGAAGAGGCTTCGATCAGCAATTAGCCCCCTGGGCTATGCCTCGGTCCGTATGACCACACCTCATAAGACCGTGGTCTTATTCCCTTTGAGACTTATCACTACGAGATCCCGACCTCTTGCCAACGGGATTCCTAAACTCCCGATTTCCAATACCGACTCCTCCTTCGGAAATTTCGCCCCTGTTCTCGAGGGTTTAACCCTCACGCATCTCCTAACAGATCCAACAGCTATCGGGTTTTCTCAATAAGATCTGACGGCTCAGATCTGTCCCACATTGTGCACTCTCCCACTGCTCCCTGGACGTGGAAAAACCAACGGTCCAAATACTCCCACAGACATTGGGGATCTACGATCCCGATTCCTTCGCTACTTGCGAAGGCTAAGAGGGGTCGAGGCATTAATGCCTACGTTCCTTCCTTCAATCTAATGATCGTGATAGACCTCAGATCCTCCGAAAGGATCTTGTCCGTGCATCTAGCAGACGAAAGGGTACTCTCTTTCAACATTTGAAACTCGCTATCCTTCCTGCGCTTCGTCATCTATGAAGGACTTGAGAGCTTTGCGCTCTTCCATCAAGGGGTTCTATTTGATCGCACAGAGCCTATGCATATCTGCACTACCTCTCATGTACTTAACAAACTCTGTCCTCCAAGGGACTCAAAATGACTAGGTGAGTAAATCATCATATATGAAACTACACCTAAGGTCGACAAGCTCACAGGTCGTGGCTCTAGCTTAAGACACTACAGAACTCCAAAATTTATGAGAACAAGTCATGTTCAAAACATAGTATTCCTTACTTACCTCATTATACAACCAAGCAGAAATAGGAGGGGTACAGTATATCCATTAAGCATTCATGCATATTTCCGAAAGCATTCACAGTATAACCGATTAATACACAGGAAGTCATATACTCAAACCATTCACAATTTCACAGCTTATGAGCATAACATCAGAATATACAGTTCAACATGCAAGAATTAAAACACTTATCAGAAAAACACCAGAGGTGATGCAACTGCTGAGAGGGGTGCTCGTTTCCACCCAACCGTAGGCTCAGTGACTCCCAACGGATTTACCACTAGCCACCCCCGAGATGAGACCACGATGCTGCAAGACTGTGTCTCCTTTTGCCAGTGACTGAGAGCGAAGGTTACTCTCCTTCCTCTCCGCTATCACTTACTTTGTGTATCTCCAGAGTTCTTTCAGGTTTCTCCTTCTCTTCCCTGCGTTCCCTTGCTTTTACTCGATGCCCGACTCCCCATTTGCTTCTTCCTCACAACTTTTTCCTCTTTCGAGGTTGTGTGTAGTGCAAATTTCCATGCACTGGTGAAGCCTAAGGCTCCTACGGATGGGCAGTTCACTTCCCCCATCCCTCATTAATTTTTGAGGAGCCATTTACCTACCAGCCTGTGAGATATTAAATTCGGGCTAGCGAGTTTCTCTTGGTTCTCTGGGCCAATGAAAACCAAATACGGTATGGGTGGAAGTTCACACCACCATTCCAGGTGCCTTCCACCACCCTTCTTCAGCCATCGTGGTCTCTTTTTCAGCACATTCCCCTCTCAGCAATCCTGCAATTTATTCATATATATATATATATATATATATATATATATATATATATATATATATATATATATATATATATATATATATTCACATTCATCGACCTTTTCCACAAGGTCCATTCACATCATACATTCATAGAGTTTTCCACAATTACTTGGCCAGTATAGTTATTTTTACAGATTGGGGGAAACAGGGTGTTACACACTCTGTGACACCATACCCGTTACGACTTCCAATGCTTTTGTTTAATTGAAGATGAATACTAATATAATTGTAATTGTTTCATTGTAGGTATCATGGTTAGAGGATGGAGAATGAATAGACGTCAGGATGCAGGAGGAAGAGGTATGCCTCTTCCGAGTACATCCACACCTGAGGGATCTACTCCACGGGGAGAAGAGAAGACTAGTGAGCAGGAACAAGTTGTAGTACGATATGTGGTAGGTATGATGAGATCCTCTCAGAGGATGTCTAAGGTGTTGATTAATATCCCTGGTCGGGATGAGGGAAGAGATTTTGTGCCTAATGAGGGTTCACAGTGCCCTCCAGTAGTTAATAGTAGTATACACAGAGAAATCGATAAGGTGAATTTTCCTGAGTTTTGGGGTTCCACAAACAGTTTAGCCGTCGAGGCATGGTTGGAGAATATGGAAATGTGCTTTGCACTATGCGATTACACCTCCAACATGAAGGTCTGCATGGCAATATTTCAATTGAAAGGGAGTGCACTTCTTTGGTGGAAGACACTCCTACCACAACTGAACATGGTCATTGAAGACGTGTCATGGGAATTGTTCAACAAACGATTCTGAGAGAGGTTCTTATCTGATGATTTCATTGCTCTTAATGAATTCAACGCTCTATGACAAGGTAGTCTTATTGTACCTGAGTATGAAGCAACGTTCATGGAGTTTATCAAGTACGCTTTGCATTTGAACACTGAGAAATTAAAGGTTAACAAGTTTGTGTTTGGTCTCAACTTCAACATTTGTGCTAAGGTGAGGATCTTGATGCCTCAGAATTTGCATGATGCAATTCAAAAGGCTCTCATTGTCAAAGAAGAGTTGAACAGTGGGGGTCAAGGTAGGACTCCTTCTAGGTAGACAGGACAGACACTGCATCAAGCACCACAGCAGTAGACACTTGTTAGGAAGACTTATGGGCATCGTGATACACCCAGAGGACTTGTGTTTTCTACGCCATGTAGGATGACTACTAGTCAGAGGACTCTGTATAGAGCACCGCCGCAATAGTAGTAGCAGTATAGATCTTTTCCGTAGATCATATCGGGGCCTCAGATACCTAGACCAGCAGATTCTTCCTCTGGAACTAGGAGCACTAGCCCTAAGAACGGATGTTGGACTTGTGGAGAGCCACACTACCAAAGAGATTATCCTATTGAGAAGGAAAGAGTTGTCAGATCAACAGGACAGACGACAGTGGGAGATTTGGGCAAGGACCATAGGATTCATGCAGTGGTTAATAACTGCCAGGTAGAGCATCAGTCTATAGTGCTCGATACTTTAGGTGTGATAGTTGATCAGCAGTTTGGTGTTTTGATAGATCCAGAAGCTACTGAGAGTTTTATATGTAGTGTTGCGCTTAACAGAATTAAGGTGAAGGTAGTCTAACAAGATGAGTTTAGACATGTGGAAATGGCATCTAGTGCCAAGCAAAATTTTGGAGGAAATGTTAAGGATTGTAACATTAACTTAGGTGATTTCGTAAAAAATGTAAACATGGATGTCACAATCTTGGGATCTTACGACATTGTGATTGGAATGGATTGGTTAGAATCACATGACGTGATACTTAATTGTAAGATGAAATGATTAAGTTTCATTCATGATTCGAGACAGAGTAGAGTAATTGTGGGAAGAAACCAAGGAGTGTCACTGAGATTTATTTCTTCCTTAAAATTAAAGAAAAACATGTGTAAAGGATGTAATTTATATGGCATTTTAGTTCTTAATAAAAAGGGTGACATGGGAGGATTAGAAAACCTTCCTGTAGTGTCAGATTTTGCCGATGTTTTTCCTGAAGAACTATCAGGTATACCGTCGGAAAGAGATTTGGAATTTACTATATATCTAAAGCCTGGTACAGAACCAATTGCAAGAACGCCTTATCGGATGTTGACACTGGAATTGCAAGAGTTAAAGATGCAATTGAAGGAATTCTTGGATTTGGGACTTATACATCCAAGTGTGGTGTGCGCCAGTTATTTTTGTAAGAAATAAGGACAGATCGTGGAGACTTTGCATTGAATATCGTCGATTAAACAAAGCCACGATCAAAAACCAGTATATGTTACCAAGAATTGATGATTTATTTGATCAAATTAAGGGAGTGACAATATTTTCAAAGATTGATTTGAGATCGAGATATCATCAATTGCGAATTAAAGAGGAAGATATTCCTAAAACAACATTTAAGACAAGATTCAGACATTATGAATTTATTGTATTGTCGTTTGGATTGACAAATGCCTCGGGTGTATTCATGAGTTTGATGAATGGGGTATTCTGCGAGTACTTGGATAATTTTGTACATGTATTTATTGATGATATATTGATTTACTCTTGGACGAGAGAGGATCACGATGAACACCTGAAATTAGTGTTGCAGTGTTTACGAGAAAAGAAGTTGCACGGAAAGTTGTCGAAATGTTCATTTTATCAGAAGAAGATCCATTATTTGGGACACCTTATCTCCAAAGAAGGTATCGTCGTAGATCCAGCAAAAGTTGAGGCTATTATGGAATGGTCATCACCAACGAACATGCAAGAAGTATGTTGTTTTATGGGATTAGCAGGTTACTATCGACGCTTTTTCGAAGGATTTTCAAAGATAGCAAATCCAATTATGGAATTGAAAAAGAAGAACAAGAAATTTGTATGGTCTGAGAAATGTGTGGAAGCATTTCAAAATCTTCAAGAATTATTAATGACAGCATCAACACTGAAGATTCGGGATATGGACAAGGAATTCTTGGTATGCACAGACGCATCCAAGGAACGACTCAGTGGAGTATCGATACAAGAAGGTCGAGTTATCATGTATATTTCAAGGAAACTAAGAATTCATGAAGAGAATTACACAACACATGATTTGGAATTATTAATGATTGTTTATGCCTTGAGAGTTTGGAGACATTGTCTTATTGGACGGAAAATCGAGTTAAAATCTTTTCATTGTGGATTGCAACACATTTTTACTCAGAGTGACTTGAACGTGCGACAAAAGCGTTGGTTAGAAATTTTAAGTGAATATGATTTTGAGATCACATATATCAAAGGAATAGTTAACAGAGTAGCAGATGCATTAAATCGGAGACCTCGCATTTTCTTAGTAATACCACTACAGACAAATTTTTGAGAAAATATTTTAGCATTACAGATTGATGACAACTGGTACAAGGAAGTAAAAGACAATATCGGACAAAATACGATGATGATATCTAGATATGAGGGATATTCTTTGGATAGTGATGGAATTTTAAGATATAATAGCATAATTTGTGTATCACCAAACGACGAATTGAGAAGTTGAATTTTGAATGAAGCTCATCGAGCGGTGTATATGGCTCATCCAAGAGTCACAAAGATGAAGGAAGATCTTAAACCATTGTTCTTTTGGAAAGGAATGAAGACATATATAGTTAACTATGTGGCAAGATGTATAGAATATCAGCAAGTGAAGGTTGAACATAGACATCTAGTGGGATTGTTACAGCAACATGTGATTCCTTAATCGAAATGGGAAGTCATCTCAATGGATTTTATTATTAGATTGCCACTAACATCTTGGAGACATGATTCTATTTTTGTGGTTGTTGACACATTGACAAAGAGTGCACACTTTATTCTAGTACGTACGATGTATCGGGCGTCGGAAATAGATAGAGTTTTTTATAACAAGATTGTGAAATTTCATGGTGTACCAAGAAAGATAATATACGATCGAGGATCGGTATTCACTAGACGATTTTGGACTAGTTTCCAAGAGGCTTTGGGAACGCAATTGAATTTTAGTACAGCATATTGCCTAGAAACAGATGGACAAACGGAAAGAATGAATCAAATTTTAGAGGATATGCTTCGAATGTATGTGATGGATCAACAATTATCAAAGTATGATAAAGATGGCATATTTTCAGTTTATTTATGAACGACCGTGTAGGACACCTCTGAGTTGGGATCGACTAGAGGACAGGGTCTTGGTGGGCCCAGAAGTGATCCAATAAATGGAAGATCAGATGCAATCCATAAGGAAAAGGATTAAAGAAGCACAAGACTGAAAAAAGAGTAATGCGGATGCGCATCGTATAGACTGTAGTTATGATATTGGTGACAAAGTTTTTTTGCGGGTGAAGCCGCATAAGAGTTTGATCAAGTTTGGAAAGGGTTTTAACTCTCTCCACAATTTGTGGGACCTTTCGAAATTCTGGAAAAGAAAGGACACGTGGCTTACCGACTAGACTTACTTGATTCTTTGCGGCATCTGCACTATGTATTTCATGTTTCAGTTTTACGTCAAATATTTCAGATCCATCACATGTTATTGACATGAGTTCATTGCAGGTATCGGATAAGGGGCCTCTCATAGTGGAGCCAATCTGCATCCTAGACCATCGCAGTCGACAACTACGACGTCGAATATTCAATCAGGTTAAGGTCCAGTGGAACAGTTATAGCCCACACTCTGCTACATGGGAGGACGCATATGAGATGCATCAACAGTTTCCTTATTTATTTTGATAGATTAAATATATAGAACATTATTTCTTTCATTGATAGATTGTACGAACTTTGGGACAAAGTTTAAAACAAGAGGGAGTGTATGTAACATCCAGTTCCACCAATCATTTTTATACATTGACTTATTCTTTGAGGACACTTGCATGCAAGTGATCCATTTAAACATTGGTATGTTATGATTATCAGTTGGTTTATATGCTTATGTCATGATTGAGTATTGAATTTGATATGTTAGTTATATTAATGAATAGCATTGACATGTATTATGATGAGGTTTCCTGAGTGTGCAGGAAACATGACAGGTTGAGGATGTTGATGGCATCAACAGACTTCCTTGGACTCCGGATTGAGTCAGGGAGTGGACTTTTATTTGGTTTGAGTACTTGATTTATACACATATATATTTGATGATAATTTAGTATGGATTTATTATATATGTATTTTTTAAATTATCTTTGTCACTAGATACAGGCGTGGTGACGCTTGCTAATCTGACTCGCATATGGAGTAAAGGGGTCATACACAGATACCAAACGAATGAGGGAGAGGTGTGGCAGTGTGACCTGAACTGAAGTTTAATGATTACCTTGTTCTAAGAGGTTCATGGTGTTGTGAGGGCGGAGACAGTCTCTCATAAGGATTATTGAGAGACATGTAATAAAGAGGATACCTTATTCCTCAGCAAGCTCTTAGTCTCACACAAGGTCGACCAGTGGAGTGTTAACTCCAAGTGTCCGACAAACTTCCAAACTAGTCAATGGCGAGTGGCACCCTTGGAGCACGGAAGTGCGTCTTGAAGGGTATGTCTTATAAACAAATTGTGAGTCAAAAAAAATCTAGAAGGCCTAGAAAATAAAATAAAAATGCTTAGACTTTGTTAGAAAAGAGCATACAATATATTATTAAATTATAAACTAGAAAACTAACAAAGAGTCTAAGTCTAAGAGGTTTGACTAAATAAAACATTAAAAGGGTTAAGGGAATTTAGACTTAAGAAATTTAGTAAAAGGAGAAAAAGAATCAAAAGTTGGGTTTGTGCATATGTGTGCATGAAAATAATAAAAAGGAATTTTTAATTAGAAATAAATCATTTCATGAGAGAATGAGGTGTTAACATAGAGTTAGTATCGTAAGTCAATAAACCACTAAATCCTAACCAAGAGAAGAGTCCTAATCAAAATCAAATTGAATTCTAGTTAGGGGAGACAATAAAAGAGGGATTGGGAAACTAAGAGACAACTAGGAGGAAAAATAGGAGCTCATTGTGGGTGTGAGGGAAAATGCTTAATTATTTAAAATAAAAAAGGATTTAACATATGCAACTTTGGGAGAGTGTGACATGTGTTGTGGGTGAATAATCCTTAATTTAATTATTAAAAATTAGTTAATTGTTCATGAGATGACATGTGTCAAAGTAATTTTTCCTATAAAAGAAATGGTGACGAAGAGAGAAATTACTCTATTGTTGGATAAATGAAATGTTGGTAAAATTTATATTTGCTAAGTTTACTTGTGTGAGTGGGGCTTCAAGCTTGTGCAAGAGGTGGAAGCCTCTCCTTGCGAGGGCAAGCTTGAGCTATTGTTCTGAGTTTCTCTGTGTGTGATCCCTCTGCGACCCGGGGGGCTAAGGGGGGAGAAGAGTACCCCTAGCGTTGGTTGGGAGGTACCGGTGAAGTCCTTGGATTAACAGGCGAAGGAAGGCATTTGTGCAATTTATTTTTCGGATCAGAGATCATCAACGACAACAATCTTCCTTTGGTTATGGTATTTAAATGGATCTAGTTAATTGATATTTATGAATGTTGAATTGTGTATTAGATATAATTGGATCTTGATGATTAGATCAAGACCTTATTCTTGTGAACTATATATTTTTTTATCATATGCGAGAAAATTTGAAATATCAAATATATTTTCTATAAATTTATGTATTGCTATGAACAAATCGAATTATAAAACGACATTCTATTCTATAAAACTGTGGGACGTCTTGTATACGATATATAAAATAATGTGTATGGACGGATCGACTAGTTAATTCGAATCTTAGTCCTGTGAAATTATGTATTATTATCGTCGGCGAGATGTATTGTTGTATGGATCAAGTGGCTGATGTAGACTTCCCATCTTTGTTATTATATAAATTATGTTTTTTGTGACGATGTACACACTTGTATCAAGTTCGTAATTGTTCAACTTCCGTTATTTTTCCTATTGTCCATTTTATTAATTCTTGGAATAACTTCCAGGGCTATTCATGCATAATTTAAATTGACTCAAAAAAAAATTGAGAACTAACTTAGGATTGAAATTGTTGATTTTGTTGCAACTAGTCATGAAGAGAAATTAAAAATCATGAAATCTTATAGAAATTTCATCGTATCCTCGTTCTCTTATACGCGTAAGTTTCCACACTTAGTGAATGACGTAGAGTAGGTTGGACCCTTCGTTAAGTTGTTATTTCCATTGGTGGAAAGGTGATCTACTTAATTATTGTGTAAATAGTGAGTTTCTTGTAGTTATGGTTCAACTGGAAATTATGACGAGTTAAATTGTCACAACCGTGTAACATATTCAAGTTAGGTCGAGATTTATTTTTAAAAAATTAACTTTTAGTTAAATAAGTTGAAGTTGGCTCGGTATCTATCCGAGCCTTTAGCACTTGGCATTGTTAAGTGTTCTTGACGATGGATTTGGTCGCCTAAGTTTTGCTTGGGTCACGTTAGGCACATAATTGTTCTTTACTGTTAATGTGTTTTGGTAATTGGTTAATCTTAAAAAAAAAATCAATTGGTAGACTTATCCTTTTCAGCGAATTAATGTGATTCTCCTTGTTAAACTGTCGTGGGGGTTAAGCAAGGAGTGTGTAGTAGTGTGCTAGTTGAAGTTAGTTGAAGTTTGTGTAGAAGACATTATGTGAGCTTCCTTGGTGCCTTGAATGTTGTTGTGCTCAGTTGGGAATGAAATCTGTGGTGATTGGCATAGTTTAGTTTACCTGAATTTGGGACTTAACGATGACTTGGGTTTGAAAACTAAGAGTTAATTTAAAGGTTAATATATGATATTCTACAAAAAGGAGACATAACTAATCAACTCGAAACATAACCATAAATTTAGGCTTGGGTGGTGAGTTACAACGGAACCTTATGGTGTTACTTCTTGATTTAATTTTAACTTTTACTAGATAATTTAGATCCTCTCAATTATTAGTTTGTTATGCTTTTTATTTGGTAATTATATTCGTTCAATAAATTTTATAAACGATTAGAGTAATACAAATACAATTTAGGTTGTGAATAGGTTTAAGTTTGGAAGGAGACAATAAAGTTGATTGAATTAGTTAAGTATTACATTGAATTTATTTATTATGATTTTATTGTGAGGTTGTAACTCAAGTACATGATTGAAAAATTATACTATTTTATGATTTTATTAAGAACATTGAGATATACTACATTTATAAGAGTGTATATAAAATTGTAATAGAATTACTTCATAAACCAATAGTCAAGGAAATGAGCAAGAATGTGGATTAATGGATGATGGTTAGTTATTAATAAGTTACAATTAATGTTTATCTTTAGACATTATTGTTATAAGAAGATTCTAAATGAATTATAAAATAACCCTTAAAATAACAATTTGTTGAAAGAATGTTATTTATTGTTTAAATATCATCAATAGACATTTGTTTTATATTTAAGGTTTTTATTATAACTATTGATTAGAAGGTGAAAGGATATAATGCATTAATTAATCTTCTATAATTATACATGTACTTTAGACTAAAGAAATAAGGCGCAATATGCACAATCTTAGAGGATAGTTGTACGAAGTTTTTACATGATTATCGGTTGCAATAATATTTCTACAAACTATGTTAGTGATGGGATTAGTTACACTACGTTACTCTTGATAAACAAAATTTTAAAAATAAAAAAAAATCACTCATGGTTGTTAGTTAAACGGATGGGTATCACCATAAAATAATCCACTAATTTCTCCCCAAAGGGATCCTTAATTGACCCCATATGCCCAAACAAATGGTAGGCACTAGTCTTTTCTCTCAATGGTCAATCATTAATGCTGAAAATTACTCCTTTTTATTGGTTTAGGGTTAAATTTTGAGTTTTATTGACCCCATATGCCCAAACAAATGGTAGGCACTAGTCTTTTCTGTCAATGGTCAATCATTAATGCTGAAAATTACTCCTTTTTATTGTTTTAGGGTTAAATTTTGAGTTTTATTGCAGCAAATTTTCATTTCCAGCCATAAAGACTAAGATGTTTTGGTATTCATGCATATTATTGCCCTAAATAACATTGTTGAAACCCTAATTTATATTTTTGAATTATTATAACATCCATCTAGGGGAAAATGTCTAAGGTTTTAGGATTGTTTACTACTCTTTAATTTTTTTATTTTTGTTGGCAATTAAAACCCTAATTTAGCTCATTGTTTAGCCCTCTTCAATCACTTTATTATTGCATGTCAAAGGGCCATTTTTTTTTGTAATAATTTATTTTACTGTTGTACTAACTTAATTTACTGGTGTACTAACTTAATTTACTGTTGTAATAATTTATTTCATTGCTCTATTAACTTACTTTATTGTTGTAATCTTATACATTTTTTACAAGTTTTACAACAATCGTAGACGTTTTCTTCATTTTAGTGTTTGGTGATCCACTTGAGCCTATGTTTTACTTGGAANTGTTGTAATAATTTATTTCATTGCTCTATTAACTTACTTTATTGTTGTAATCTTATACATTTTTTACAAGTTTTACAACAATCGTAGACGTTTTCTTCATTTTAGTGTTTGGTGATCCACTTGAGCCTATGTTTTACTTGGAAAGTCTCTCTAATTGACTTAGATCCTCATTATTTCAAATCTAGAAATTGTCTTGTTTTACCACATCATTCCTTACCTTACCTATCTTGTTTTATTTGTGGTAGTTTGGGTAGTTACCTTGGGGAGCCTTAGAATTGATTGTGTCTTGCCTAGGGGTCCTTGGAGGATACTAGGGAAGCATCCCTTGTGTTAGATACTATTCCTCCACTAAAAAGAGGGAATTCGTTGCCTAGGTGACACTGGTAACATCTTCCGTCCTCCACTAATCCTGTGCCTTGTGAAGGATTTGCACTTTGTTCTAGATTGTGTGGTAACAATTCAAATGTATGAGAGAGTGTTGATTAAAACACTAAACCATTGTTTGTACACTATAATTTTTAAACTTGAAAGAAAACTAGAAATATTATTATTTGTGATGTACGATTGACAAAACCCCAGGGATGCTCCTATATCAAACATAGATAAGGTGTAGAGCCCATCTACGCCTTGTGAGTAGGAGTGCACCATCATTCATATTTGAAATTCAAGACAAAGGAGACATGGGAGAGGATTTGGAGCCCACCTTGATAGCTCTGGCACCTAAAAGTGTAAGTCAATCCTTGAAATTTATTCAATGGTAGATTGTAGGGTTATTTTTGGGGTTTTGGGATTTATTAAAATAAAGAGTTTGGGGAAAGAAAAATTAAATTAGTAATGGCCTTTAAATTTTGAAATGTAATGTATGGGACTATTATGAAGGGAATAATCTATATCTGTATAGTTTAATTACTTATTGTAGCAACCACCAAGTTGAATAGAAGCCCTTAATAACTCAGGAAGAAGATCAGGCTATGTTATTTTTTTTGGCTCTAAACAATATCATACATATGGTTAAGCAATTGTTATTATATTAGGTTAAGATTCATAATTGATGTTTCTGTTAGTTTGATTGAGAGTAAAAATTAATGCTACTAAGATTATACTAACCTTCGTTAAACCACTAATTATCTAGCATGTAATTTAAACCCACTTTTAGAAACACTCATCTGGTACACTTGAAGACAATAATTTAAACCTATTTACAAAAACTCCATTTGTATTTCGCTTGGTTTCTTCAAACAACATTAACCCTAGCCTTGGTGTCTTTGTATTTTGCTACGTTAGTTATAACACGTATTATAAATGCTTAAAGTGGGAATCCTATTTTGATCATCCTTAGGCAATTATCCTTTCTTTTTTGTTGTTATTTATTTATTAAGAAATTCTTAATTTTAAGGGGTGGCAGGTGCAAGGAGGGATATTATGTGATCACAGAGGAAATGTTATTGTTCACTATGATTAGGGATTAGCAAATACTACCAAAATGTTGTTGAGGCATATGCATTGTGGAGAGGAGTCAGAATTGTTCAACTTAGAGGTCTTCAGAAGTTGATCATAATTGGGGACTCTATGATCCTGATAAAGTCTCTTATCAATCACAACAGCACTGGAACTAAGGCCATTTTGGGTGCAATTTCTTGGGCCCTTAGTCTCCTTAAGGAGTTCAAAGAATACAAGTTCTTCCACATCAAATGTGAACTAAATAGCCACAATTATCAATGGTCTAAGCAAGGTTCATCACTCAGAGAGGGTGTTATTATTATAAATGGAGAGCAAGGTTATGATCACACCCCTTAAATCAATGAGAATATTAATTATGAATTCCAGATGATGGCTGGTGCATAGGATTGTTCATGTGGCTAATTTTCCTTTACACAAACTCTGATTTTCTCACATGTTTTACATTTATGGTCGCTTGCATGGGCTAGGATTTCCTAACGCTTCATCGGTCATGGATTGTTGGAGGTTCCTCTTATTCATGGAACAGTGCTTTGGAAGTGTAGAAGTACATGGTTGATGAAGGTTATATTGAAGGGCATCCAATGTTGGTGGTCTCTCCTCTACCGGCCAAGTCTTGTCTGGTAAATAGTTCTATTACTTTTGTTTTTCTTTCTATCCGAAATTGTGAAGTTTATGAATTTGATTTTGGAAATGTATCTTCTTTCTAGATTGTTGGGTCAACTATTAGTAGCTCTTATAATTACATTGGTATTAATTTTCTAGGAGCTTTCCTTTGTTTCCTCATCTGGGAAGGAAAAAATTTGGAGGGTGGCTTTCCTTTCATTTCAAATCTCTTTGGGTTTGGTGATCTCGCAGATTTTATAGATACAGGGCTTATATATGGTGATATTCCTTCCTGTATTTTGGATATCTTTTTGTTGTTCTTTTTTGTGAATGTTTATTTAAGGGGTGTTAATGGTTTGAGTTTTGGTTTATTAGAGGCTCTTGTTCTCTATTCTATTGTTCCAATTCTCTCTTCTCAGATTATTGGGGAGGTTGTTCCTGACTCTGCTTATTTTGAAAATCTTGGCTCTGTTTACCTTGTGTGTTTTCACAAAGCAATAAGGTTTGTCTGGAATGTTGTTTATTTTTATGACATAAACCGCCACAGTGAAGTGAATATAATTCTCAGAAACAGGTTTGAAGGAAGGTTGTGGCTAGTTGGGGTCATTTTTCCTATTGTTCCCATTATATCCAAGTTGGTCTGCAGTATATCCATGAGAGATTAGTTCAAATATACTAATAGTTGTGGGAAGAGTCTTGGTCAAAGAATTGGTATCTTTGGAAGGGAACTCAAGTAGATTCGTCGTCACCATGAAGATATTTCATAGGTAAATTGTTTTTCTCTTTGCCATCTATCTGAAAAAGTCGGGAACTTGGAGCAGTCCTTCAATCAGTGTATTGAAGGTTTGGAAATAGAGTGTCAGTTTTTAAGAACTTTGATCATTTAACCTATGAAATATCTTTCTATCAACCAGGTGTCTATGACATCTCATCGTGGGAATTCAAAATATGGGCAATAGGGTTTGGAAGCAGCTCCTATGGATACTAAATAATATTATCCAAAACATAGTGGAGTGTAGGGTGTGCAAGACCATGGCTCATTTGACAACTAATGTATTTCAAAATCATATTTTTGTTAGGACAATTTGTCAAGAAATTATGTAATTAGATAGTATGGTTTCTTGTTAAGGTAGTATATATATTTTTCAGGGCATTTGGAGACATTGACAGTATGGAAATAAGCCACATTTTTGTAAAAGAATTTTCAAAATTTTTTGTTGCTTCAGCAAGTCGTTTTATATAATATACAAAGCATCATTTTCCTTTAAAAAAAATATTAATTTTTTTCTTGATATTTAAATCAAAACATATGCTCTTAAGTATGTTCTAAAACTTGTTTGGTTGGAGCAAGTAAAGTGCAACAATCGTTAGTGAGATACAATTAGAAATATGAAATTCCAAAGCTTGTTCAATTCGAACACATCAAGTTCAACATATATTAACATAGATCCATATTAACCTTACATATATTAAGTACCATGAGAGATTAAAAAAATTTAAGTGTGCAAACCTCAAAGTCCATGTATCCCTCTCAACACGTAACATACCCAAGTTAACATGCAAATGTTATCATAATGTTATCTCATCAATATGGTTGAAAGTTGATAAGGAGAACAATCTAATGGTATAGGGAAATAAAATATCACAAGTCAGTAGTATAGGTCCAAAACATACATGTTCCACCACCTCACACATCGATCTTAAACTACCCTAGGAAATATATTAATTCAACATCCATAGTTATTGTTGAAGTGGAAGCACTAACCATTTAATGTTGTGAAAGGTTTGCTTATTGAATGTTGTTTGTTGCTAGGTTGAGTCCCCATCCAAAGGGCACATCATCATCAATTATGATACACTTAGTGACCTTGACCCTTATATTACAATAAAGTATGATTCAGAAAAGTGCACAAAGCTTTATTTATGTAGAATTAGGCTTGATACTTTTGAAAGCAAATATGAGTGCAATAAATTACTCATAAAAATGGATCAATATATAGTAAGCAAATAAAATTGATGAACATACTACTTCCTTGATTTGTATACTCAAAATTTGTGTTTTACTCGTTATTTATTTACCATGTCTCTTCACATATTGCAAACATAATATTTTTCTTCTTCTAAATTTTATAAACTTTTACTTTCAAAACTTTCAAAGTAATAAAATTATATCATAGTACCCTCCTTCAGAAAGCATTGTTGTCAAGGGTTTTACATATGATGAAACCAACTAATATTATTTTCTTATACTCCCACTCTCTTGATTCCATTAATGATGACCCATCCACCCAAAATCAATTCTTTTATGTTTTAATCCTTGACAACTAGTTGGTGTATAATTTTCTTTCCTTTGATTCCATGTGTTGTTATTGTAACTTCTCCAAATTGTTGTAGTTGTTGGTCTTTGATAATATCTATCTAATAATAGTTTTTTGATGCCCTATTCCATGAATATTGTTGATTATTCCATCTTCTTCCTTGGTATTGTCGATGTCAATCTTCTTATCTTTGTTGGAAAATTTCTTAGTAATAGGATGTTGATATGGTTTCACCTTTGATGGGGTTTTTTCAGTGTGCACACTCATATCATCATTCTTTTTTTAATAAAAAAAAATGGCATCCTCTATTCTCTATAATTGGTCTTTGATTACTCTATCCTTTGAAGTAATACCATAATATTTGACATGTGCATCCTCAAGTTCAAGACCAACTTCGTCAAGTATTTTCTAGTGACCTCCTTGAACCGTGTCTTCCTTCACCTTTTAAAGTTGTAATGTGAATTCATCCATCAAATTCTTACATCATTCTTCAATTCAATATTAAATTTCTGATTTTACCATTTATGGCTTCTTCAACCTTCTTGCATATTTCCTTTTCAAGACATTTGGTTATATTATCTTCAACTATTCTAGAAATATCTTCATACTTATTCTTTGGTTCAAATGATTGTAGATGATTTTTCATATTCTTAACATCATTAATAAGTTCTTGGTTATGCTCATGCAACCTTTTGATTTCTTCGTCTTTCTTTTTCAATTCTTCCCTTGACTCGTGATTTTCCCACTTTCCTTTGCTATTATTTTCATTCTTCAATCTATGAACCTCCTTAATGAATGTGTCACTAAGGGCTTGTGTCTTGGACAACTCATCACCCTTGTTCTTCTTTTTCTTCTTTCAATTCATCCTAATTTTTATTTATCGGTTCCATTTTTTAGTCCTTGGTCCATATTTTTGAGAATATTGTTTCACATTCTTCCCATGTGGATTGTAATTGTATGCATCTATCCGAACTCATACACCACTCTTGAGCTCCATTATCCAAATAGACACATCATTCCGAAGGAATTGAAATATTTTCCTTTGCAATTTTCAACCATTCCTTAAGATCGATTCCATCTCCATTAAACATAGGTACTGCCACTGGTTTTTGAGATTGTTAAGCCCTAGACAAAGCCCCATGTTACCCTAGAAAAATCCATGTGTTATGTATAAACCCCCTTATTAATCCTATATATTGAATTATTACATTTATAGTAGGTCAGCTAGAACCCTTCATTGCACCCTTTCATCATAATTGTAACCCTTTGTCCCCCATATATATATATATATATATATATATATATATATATATATATATATATATATCAAGGAGATATACTATTAGGATCATCTTATCTCATCTCATATTTTATTCTGAAGTGGATATATTGTAAAAGGAGGTTTCCCCCTCTAAGTGGACTGAAATTACTAACTTTTTTATCAATTTTAAAGCGTTGGATCGTAACATTTGGTATCAGAGCTCATTAATCATAGGATTTTTCTTCTCCAAACAAGTCATATTATAATTTTCGTTGTAACTTTTTTTGTGTGGTGATTCAAACCATGAAACTTGGAGGTTATTTATAGGACATATCAAGGTCTCTGTGGTAAAAATTTCAGCTTCTATGTCATCATAATTTCAGAGATATACCCTATGGAAGATAGGGTATATGACTAGTCCTATTAACTAGTCTCAAACAGGTGTTTCGAGTAAAATCGTCATATATTATTGATAGAGGATCCAAATTCTATGAGAATAGTTGCATTAGAAATAGGACGGTCTTTAGTATGTCTGGTACAAGTTTCAGAATCATATATCAAATATTGTGTATGTGGCACGTTGTACAAGTTCACTCTTCTGGAAAGGCCAAAAATCAGCAAGATGTGGGGAAGTTACCATAACTTCCACTTGCAACATCTAATTTTGATCAGACCTATGGAATTGAAGAGAGGACATATTAGAGGACTACATAACTAAATTTTACACTCATAAGGGCCAAAATTTTGGAATTGCGTCATAAGGAAGGTCGGGCAGGAGGACAGATTCCAAATTAAGGATTGAAAGGTATGTAACTTACAATTGACATAACTTTTTATTAGAAGATATATTTCTAGTGATTCAAAATTTGTGATAAAGATAGAATAGAGGATAATTATTATTATTATTCCATATGGGTCCCAAAAAGATGACAACACCAATTAAACCTCTTGAAGTCTCATCTATGACTCAATAAGAAAATGAGGACATACACAACAGGTTGTCCAAAGTGGAGGAACAACTAAATGATTTGCGTGAAAAGTCTAATAATTGGGTAAAGTCACAAAGAAAAAATCAATAAATACAATATTCCATGAAGGAAATGAAAAATTCCATGTCTTCCATAATCTATCAAGCTCTAGATGAGAGACTCCCTAAAGTAGATATCAAAATGTAATGAACTCACGAAAATAAAGGTAGTATTCATGTTGAACAAACTCCCAATAATAAGGCATTTTCAACTAGTGAATCTAACTCTAATAGTGGATTTGATTATGGTGGGGGTCATAAATTCAACTTTCCCACAATTGAATTAAAGACATTTGATGGAACATATGTCTTTACCTGGGTGAACCAAATGGAGCAATATTTTAAACTACATAATATTATGGATGATAAGAAAAGGATTCACATAGAAACTTTGAACTTTGAGATAAAATTATATCAATGATATCAATGGATAGTGAAAATGCAACCCCCTTTATATCACTACACTTTTATTTTATTTACAAGAGACTTAGAAGAATAATATGGGAAGTTTTGGGAACAAGACTACTTCAGTCAATTGACAAGAATCAAGCACTTAGGTGATATTGAAGATTATAATTCATAATTCCAGGTATTGGCCACAAGGGTGGATAACATAAGTGATGAACACTTGTGTTAAGCCCTAATATTGGATCATTACCCCTTAATTGGGGCATATTACATTAGTAATGTTATTTTATTTATGTCGG
>ML795706.1:38030-61702 GCA_009831015.1 Picea engelmannii | reverse complement strand
TACTCAAAAAGGGAAACCCTCTAAATTGATAAGCTCTAATAGCATAGAAAAATTACTCAAAAAGGGAAACCAGGGTGTAATTGCACAATTATGCTCACTCAATGTTCAAACATCTATAGCCCCTACTCCATCAAATCTCCAAATAATTATCAACAATCATTCCAAGGTATTTGGTGAAATTCCTAAGTGTCTTTCACTTGCTCGAGATCATGACTATACTATTCACTTGCAACCAAGAAGTGTACCACCTAACATTAGGCCTTATAGGTATCCATATGCACAGAAGAGTGAGATTGAGCATGTGATCCAGAAAATGTTAGAGGCTAGCATAATTCAACATAGACAAAGTTATTTATCTTCACCAATGGAGTTGGTTATAAAAAATGATGTTTCATGGCGTATGTGTCCAAATTATAGACAGTTCAACAAAATGACCATCAAAGATAAGTTTCCTATCCCTATCATTGATTAATTATTAGATAAATTTCATGGAGCAAAATTCTTTACTAAGTTGGATCTTCGTTCAGGATATCATCAAATCATAATGAGGCAGGAAGACATTCCTAAAACAACTTTTAGAACACATGAAGGTCATTATGATTTTTTGGTTATGCCATTTGGACTTACTAATGCACCTTCAACATTTCAAGGCTTGATGAATTCTATTTCCAAGCCCTTCCTTAGAAAATTTGTGTTAGTATTTTTTGATGACATACTAATCTACAACAAATCTTGGGAAGAGCATGTATAACATGTTGACAAAGTATTACAACTATTGGTAGAGAAACCACTTTATGCAAAGCCTTCCAAGTGTGCCTTTAGGGTTCAAGAAGTGGAATATTTGGGTCATATTGTATCTCAAGAAGGTGTAAAAGTGGACCCTAACAAAATTAAAGCTATGAGGGAATGGCCAATTCCCAAAACCTTGAAGAAACTTAGAGGATTCTTAGGATTGACGGGATATTACTGCAAGTTTGTCAAGAACTATGGTTAAATAGCAGCACCTCTAACAACATTATTAAAGAAGGAAGCATTTTCTTGGATCGAAGAAGCAACCAAGGCTTTTGAAAAACTTGAGGCTAGTGTACAACTCTCGTCTTGGCCACACCTTACTTTACAAAAACATTTATTGTGGAGTGTGATGCCTCATTCCATGGAATTTGTGCAGTTTTAATGCATGAAGGAAGGCCCCTTGCCTTTGAAAGAAACTGACTTAAAGGAAAAAACTTAGTAAAACCCATTTATGAAAAAGAAATGTCGGCCATAGTACATGCAGTTCAGAAATGGCACCCCTACCTAATAGGACGACACTTCAAAGTAAAAACAGATCATGATAGTTTGAAGTACTTCTTGGAGTAAATATTATCTTCAAAAGAGAAACAAAAATGGGTTACAAAGATGTTGGGTTATGACTTTGAAATTATCTACAAAAAAGGAAAACATAATGTTGTGGCAGATGCCCTTTCCAGGAAAGAAGAAGACACAGAAGGTTCATTGTGTTCTATTGTTCTTTCGTAATCTGATTGGGTGGAAGAAGCAAGGATAGAATGGAAGCAAGTTCCAAAGGTATGCAAGATCATTCAACAACTACATGAAGACCCCATTTTAGTAGATAATTTTGTATGAAAGAATGTTTTGCTTTGGTATCATGATCGCTTATATTTATGTAAGAATTCCCAACTCAAACAGAAGGTCCTTCTGAAATTGCACACTTCTCCTATAGGGGTACATTCAGGATCCTTGAAAACATACCACGGGATCAAGAAGGATTTTTTCTAGGAAGGTCTTAAAAATGATGTTCAAAATTTTGTGTATGAATGTTTGGTCTGCCAACATAATAAGGGAGAGACAATCAAGACTCTAGGTCTCCTACAACCATTAGTTATACCAAGAAAACATTGGGAAGAAGTTTCAATGGATTTTATTACAGGTCTATCCAAATCCGAAGGAAAGACTGTCATCATGGTAGTAGTGGATCGACTAACAAAGTATACCCATTTTTTCTCTCTTTCTCATCCTTTTAAAGCAAGTACAGTAGTTGCATCATTCATGGAAATAGCTCAAAAACTACATGGAGTCCCCAAGATTATTGTAAGTGATAGAGACTCAATTTTCGCGGGAAATTTTTAGACTGGATTATTTTCTTGTTTGGCTACTCAATTGGCTCATAGCTCATCTTACCACCCTCAATCTGATGGGAAAACTAAGATTGTGAATAAATGTCTAGAAGGATATATTCATTGCTTTGCATCCGATAAACAGACACAATGGGTCAAGTGGTTTCCCTTGGTGGAATGGTGGTACAACACATCCTTCCATACTTCATCAAAAATGTCCCCATTTGTGGCACTTTATGGATATCATCCTTCATCCATCACATCACCCTTGAAATGGAATACAAAGGTTCAAGATGTGGGGGACCACATAGGGAACCAACAAGAGGTCCTCAAACTATTGAAGGTCAACTTGGTTATGGCAAAAAATAGGATGAAACAACAAGTAGATCAGCATCGTAGTGAAAGGGAATTTGAAGTGGGGGATTGGTTATTTCTTAGGCTGCAACCATACAAAAAAATGTCCCTCAAGCAAAAAAAAAAGTACAATAAATTAGAACCCAAATATTATGGCCCCTATAAGGATTTTCAAAGGATTGGAAGTATGGCTTACAAATTGGAGTTGCCTCCATCTTCACATGTACATCCAATCTTCCATGTTTCTTGCTTAAAGGTCATCGGCAACAAGATCTGAGTCCAAACTATTTTACCAAAGATCAATGAAGAAGGGAACATCATACTAGAGCCAGAAACAATCCTTGAAACAAGAATTAAAAAGTTGATAAATCGAGCAATTACAGAGTACCTCGTCAAATGGAAGAACCTACTAGTGGAAGAGGCGACATGGGAAGATGAGTTCTTCATGCAGAAGCACCCATGGTTAGTCAAGTGTTGAGGACAACACTTGTTTGAATGGGAGAGGCATGTTAATCCATAGACAAATCCCCATGTTACCCTAGACAAATCCCCATGTTATGTATAAAAACCCATTATTAAGCCTAGATATTGAAGTATTACATTTCTAGTAGGTTAGCTAGAACCCTTCATTGCACCCTTTCATCATAATTGTAACCCTTTGTCTCTTATATATATATATATATATATATATATATATATCAAGGAGATCTAGTATTAGGATCATCTTATCTCATCTCATATTGTATTATGAAGTGGATATATTGTAAAAAGAGGTTTCCCCCTCGAAGTGGACTACAATTACTAACTTTTTGTCAATTTTAAGGCATTGGATCATAACAGAGATCTAACCAAACCCCTTAACTTTCAGCCTTGATATCTTACCAATTATGATCCAAATTAGTTATTATCATTTTCCCAATATATTATCATGTGTTTCCACTTTTCGATGACTTTTGAATCACCTAAGTTTGACCTTCCATTAAAAAATTATGCTAATTTTAACTTAAAATATCTTTTAAAACCCTTATTTGGAGATTGTCATGTTGGCCTCCCTTGCACCTGATGTAACTCCAAAATTTATACACTTCTTTGTCTGAAATTTTATCTTGCAATATCCTAGTATGTCTTGTCTACAATATCACATGTTTCACTAAATTTTGATGTGCCAATAAAAAGTTGTGATAACTTCCCCAAACTTGTTGATTTTGGTACATGTCGGGAGAGTGAACTTCTACGAATTGCCACATCGTGAATTCTTCACTTCCAAGTTTGAAATTTGGACCTAAAGTGGTCAAGTCCATATTATTTCCAATTCCACTAGTGACATTCAATGTGGAGCTCTCTGGATTAATTTATAACTATTTTACTAAGAACACATGTTTGATACTAGTTTATGGACTAGTAAAAAACCATAACTTCCATATCTTGTAATGCCAAAAGTATAGCAAGCCAAAATTTGAAATTTGGATACAATATACTTCACTACATCCTGTATACACCCTAAAAAAATTGCTTCATAAAACTTCCCAAAAAATAAGTTAGAGAAAAAATGGTAAGATGTCTCATTTGTAGGGTCCAACCCAAGGATCATTTGCTCTAATACCAAATGTTATATACCTAAACCTTAAAATAGAATAATAAACCAGAGCACAAACAATGTACAAATTATGTGAAAATGGAGCACAACTTTGAAAGAGATAATAGAGATAAGTTATGTTGACGATTAAAATCGCAACGAGGAATTTCACCCACAAAGTATTGCTTAAGCCCTATTATTTAAACTATGCTAATGATATAATACTAGTAGGTGGGACCCCCTTGTGGACTAGGGGCTCGGAGATAGACATATCACACATTTTATGTTGTTGTTTCGATGATGCTTACACAGTCATACATGGTTGACAATGCAGTCTTTGTTTCATTTTGGCATAGTAACAGGTGGATGATGCATTTTATAGGATGTTTCTGCAATTCAAGGCATTATTTTTATGTTATGATGGGCATGTGTTTACAGTTTCTATGATTTAACCATGTCACAAATCGTTGTGATCTACTACCTAGCCACATACACACAAGAAACATGTTAGTAATAACATAACCAAAACAAAGGAAACAAACTTATGAAAAAAATCCTACAAGGAAAGGATCTATGTTTGAGTTATGTTAAGAATTATATGCAAATGAAAAGGTAAAGGATGTTAGTGTTAGCCCTAACTATTATATTTTGGTTAGTGGCTATGCGATTTTCATTTGATTTGTTTTGGGCGCATATAACATTTCAATACATATGGTATGGCATAAGAGCTTGGCAAAGGTTAACGTATGAATGATTTGGGTGGTGCATTGGGCAAGGAATATCATCACAGATTTCAATGGTCTGGAAATTGATTACATGGTTTAAATGATATGGTGAGTGTTTGGTTGTCTTGTACTTCAGAATTGAATAGGATAGGAGATGGAAGTGACGTGCAGTAAATGCATGTCACTCCATACTCCCCCCATCGGTCATCACCCTAGTATTGTTATTTGTTGCATTTCAATCTGTTGGTGGTTAAGCTCCGCATTTCAATCTTGGGAAGAAAATGCTCGGTTAGCTCACCCTTTTAAGCTCTCTGCTACAAGTATGGTTCTTTTCAACCCCATCCATGAATTACTCTCTATGTATGAACAAACAATGGCTCAGTAATGCTTGGGTTTGTGTTTTCCTGAGAATTGCAATTGTGTAAATGTGTGTTATTTCTCTTTGAAATGATTGTGTAATGGTTCGGGTTACAAGCAAAAGAATTGGTTTTTGGTTGAATTGTGCATTCACTGGTTACTCTGTTGGTTCAAATTATGGTGGGTCTCTGTGGATAATAAGTGAATTGGCTATATATTGCTCTATGTTAAAATGGTCGAGGGTTTCGCTCTGTGTATTATTTTTTATTGCTTCCTCATAGTCATGAGTGTAACCCTATCCAGTAGTGTTCAGACTGTCATTTGGTTGTTGTGTATTTCTCATTTGGTTAGTTGATTTTTAGTTAACTTAACTAAAAGAGGTAGTTTAACTACTTCAACTAATTCTGATTGCTTAAAGGAAAAAGGAGAAAGAGGAACAAGAGGAGAATAGAAGGAGAAAGCATACTAAGGTAAGCTCTTGAGTTTTATTGAGATAGTTCAGTTTTCATTCATTCTTTAATTCATTGAAAGCCTAATTCTATTTTATGACAGCAAGGTCCTATTGTAGACAACAATATTCAAGGTTGAATTACATCATTCAGACACTTGTTTTTCAAAGGTGTTGATCTATCTTTGATAGTTTGTGTAGATTTGTTTGTTTGCGAATTAAATTTCATGAATGATAAAGGATATTGTGCAGATTCGAGTGGGCAACAATCTGTGGCAAGCTGATCCAGCTTTTAAAGTTTAGTTTTTTACTTTCTGTTAGAAGTCCTTTTGTATGGTTTTCATTGGGGACATCTAAGTTTGACTTTGGTCCAAACTACCTCAGGGAATTTTGTAAAGAGAACGATTATTTTGATTAATTGGAATGAAATAAGTGATTGCTTTCTATCTCATATTTGTTAATTATTGACTTTGTATTTTTGCTTTTGTATCTACAATTACTTTTGCATATCTTATATTCAGAAAATTAGATAAATATTGAATTTTTCAGCAATCTTTTATTTATAAGAAAATCAGCCTAAGCCCTTGTAACCAATACTTGTGGATTAGGAAACAATTGTTGAGGCTATAAACATAGGGTGATATTCCTGTCTATCTTGTTTTAGCCAAGCAAGATCTGAAAATGCTTGAGTAAGACCATTTCATATATTTTCCTCAACATTTATTTGGGGACCATACTGGGGAGATCTTCCATATCTCTCTGGTTGATTTTTATGCTTGATTATCATCGAATATATATATTTTTTTGATAATGATTCTTTGACTATTTCATTTCTTAATGATTGTACATGTTGCAAGGCAGCCTAATATTGAGCTCAGTCTTCAAGATCGGACCAGCATTGCTTTAAACTTGTTTAACACCATTTTAGACACTGCTAATACCCGGGTTGAGCTTAATCGTTCATGGGAAGCAATTGAACAAGACATAAGTGCCCAAGAATGTTGGGAATGTAGGCATAGACAGGTTAGGAATAACTCATGACTTTCTTTTCCCTTCATTTTTGATCTTCTTTTCATGTCCTTAGAGCCTCGTGTTTCTAGGAGAAGAAGAGTTCTATCACCTAAAATTAATCCTATTGTTGAAATAGGAAGAAGGAATGTTGTGTTATCAACCCAACAAAGTGCTCTAAGGAGAATCTTTTCTGATTCATCCAGTTCACCTTTCTCTCCCTTACCTATTATCCACAAGATGGCATCTAGTGGTGGCTTTGGTGGCACTGGAGGTGCTTCTTCATCTCAATCTTCAGCTTCATCAGTGATTGGTAGCTTATATAGTCACCAAGTCCCTGTCCAATCTACCACAAACCCCACCAAAGTCATTAAAAAGTATGGGCTTTTTTAGTTTGAAGAAGATGCTACAACCACCTCATGGCATGTTTCCTCCCCTCTTAACCTAGCACCTACTACGCATCCACTTCCTAAATTCAAAAATCATCTCCCTAGGTTTTCACGGAATAACACTGTCACTACGAATGAACACTTGGTGGCATTTTCTAATTCTTGTCACAACACAGGGGCCAATGACAATGATACTTGTATGCACTTATTTGTCAATTCCCTTGAAGGAAAGGTTGTGGTCGGTTTCTTTGATCTCCCCCCTAAGATTTTATCTACTTGGGACGAGTTAGTCTATTGGTTCAAATCCACCTATGGGAAATCCAAAAGCCCAGCCGAGCAATTACGGGAATACAATAGCATCGCTTATAAGGATGGTGAGACTATCAAGTCCTTCAACTTGCGTTTCACCAAGCTATACAATCAAATCCCTAAACTCATTTGACCTTGGAACCAAGCCACTTTCATGCATTATTATAATGCGTTATCATCCCCCTACCGTCATAGGCTTGAGGAAAAGTCCATTGATAACCTCAATTCCACTCTGCATACTTGTTTAGAGTATGAAGAACAGCTTGAAAGAACATGTCTTCCTAAGGGAGATTCAATTAAACAGACAAACATGCCTGCCCTCTTACAACTTGTACAAGACATGAATAATTGTATGATAGTGTATGAGCGAAAAGGAAATGTCTCCTCTTTTACCCCTGGAGCTTCATCTTCTTCTACACCCCCCTTTAGAAATCCAAATGAAAATGGTTTTCATCCTAAAGCTATCATGCCTCATAGTTGGTGTAACTTTTGCGAGGAACACCATGAGGAAAGTACATGTGAGGTAAAGAAGAGTGCCAGAGATAAAATATTTGGTAAGAGAGCTGAAACTACCATTGTTGTCCTAGACTTTGCAGAGCCAGAAGATGTCATGATCATCAATACTAGGAATAAATCCTATGCTCCCAAAAGCAAATATGATCCTCCCCGCAATTCTTCTAGCCCAAGCTCATCCTCACCAGTTATTACTGTTCAGGTCCCTAAAACTCCTAACAGTCAAGGAACTACCTCCCCTCTCCCCTCTTCCATATACAACATCCTAAATCAGTTGGCCAACATCAAAGCAGATGCAACCCTTCTGAACATGGTTGTCGTCCCTGAACAACAGAGGCATCTAAAAAAATTGATGGAAGGAAAAGATTTCATTGTAGCCAACCTCTCTGAAGAGGTAGATGAAGAGGATTCATTTGTAAATAAAGTAGGTGTACATAACTTTAGACACCCTATAAAAAATCCCCCATTTTATATTTATGTAAATATTATGGATAAGATTTCCCATTGTTGCCTCATTGATGGTGGTTTGGGCCTGAGTGTAATGTCTAATATTATTATGGAAGAGCTAGGATTGTCTTGTACAAATGAAAACTCCAGAAGCATGCTCTCTTATAATAGTCTACAACAAACGACCATAGGTGAAATCAAGGATGTGACCTTGGTTTTGTGCACGCACCTTGAAATTAGGACAACCCTTAATATTCAGGTAATCGATATGCTAGTAAGAAACTACTCAATGATCCTAGGAAGAGATTGGCAAGATTTTACGGGTGGATACTTCTCACTCGATGTGACACACTTATCTGTTCCTTGGAATGGTAAAAACATCATAATCCTTAGAGAGGGAAGAATTTTTCCTTGCATAGAAAGTGTCCCACAGCCTAATGTGAGTTATATCGAAGAGGACCTAGGTGTGTATTCCATATTTGTCGAGGAGGATAACCCTCCCTTGGAACAAATCGACTTAGACGACGGTATGTGGCATATGCACTTTGATGGTTCATGCTCCAATGAAGGAAATGGAGCTGGTATTATCTTGTAGTCTCATGTGGAGAAAATTCATAATTTTTCTTATAGGTTAGAGTTTGCTTGCACAAACAATGTCATTGAATTTGAAGCATTACTGCTAAGCATTGAAAACGCCTATAGTCTGGGTTGTGGTCACCTTACAGTTTTTGAAGATTTCGAGCTTGTTGTGAACCTTGTTCATAAGATATACTCTCCTAGCAACAAGTTAATGAAATGCTACACCCAAACTGTTTGGGCACTTATCTCTAACCTACTATCTTTCAACATTACTCATGTTAAGAGGGAATTGAACTCAATGGCTGATCAATTAGCTATTTTTGCAGCCTCGCCTAATCGACAACTTCTGCCACAAAGACTTGATTGCAATTTTCAATCTCTATATCGTCCACACATCCCTGACAATATAGAATCATGGCAGGTCTTCTCTAGTGATGAGAGCATCTGTGTTTTCATTCAAAATGAACCTTATAAGCCTAAGGAAATTATATCAATGGAAGATAACAAGATTCCTAAGGGCTTGACTCCTCTAGAAAGTTCATTTTCATCAAGTGATGTAGGAAACAAAGAGAAACATAAAGAAGAGGAGTCAAAAAGGAARGTGGGTGAAACCATTTCCTTGAACATCGGGACACCTAAGTCTCCAAAGAATGTTAAAATAGGTGCCCAATGTTCTGATGAAGAAAAATTGAAGTTTTCCAAACTGCTTGGTGAATTTCAAGATKTTTTTGCTTGGTATTATGAGGATCTTTCTGGTTTTGATCCTACTCTTATACAGCATGACATTCCTATCAAGGAGGGAATAAAACTAGTTAGGCAAAAACAAATACCTATCAACCCTACACTGGAAGCAACTATTTGAAAGGAGTTGGAAAAACTCTTGAAGGTTGGGATTATCTTTCCGATTAAGTATTCAGAATGGGTTTCTAATTTGGTTTCTGTTCAGAAATAAACTGGTCAAATCAGATTATGCATAGATTTCCACGCATTAAATCGGTCTAAAATAAAACATCACTTTCCTCTCCCTAATATGGAAATGATTTTGCAGAAATTTGCAGGGTCGTAGATGATGTCCTTACTTGACGGTTTCTCTAGTTACAATCAAATCAAGGTAAAAAGGGAGGATAAATATAAAACCACCTTTATTACTCATTGGGGAACTTTTTCTTATGAACATGTGCATTTTTTCTTATCCAATGCAAGTGCCACCTTTCAAAGGGCTATGCAGATAACTTTTGACGATTTGATCGATAAGATTATTCATATCTATCTTGATGACTTAACTATGTACTCTAAAAAATGATCATATGTTTCAAAGTTTCAAAATTATGGTTGGGTCCTTTCAAGATCGATTTTGTCCTGGGTGCAAACTCTTACATTCTAAAGGATTTACAAGAGCGATTGTTTTCCTACAGCACTAACGGTTCCCACTTAAAACACTGTGTGGAACCAACTTGAAGAGTTTAACGTTGTTTGGATTGTTCTGTATTTTAGTAGTTCAATTTTGCTTTCATTTTAGTAGTTTTCTTCTGTTGTTTGCATTTATGTTGTTCCATTTCTGTTGTTTTCAATTTTGCAGTTTCATTTTTGTTATGACATTTCTTGCTTTTTGCTTTTTGCTTTTTTTATTTCAATTTCTGTCAGAATAAAATGTTGGATCAGTTTTTCCACGGCGACACTCCTGCAAAGTATTGTTAATCAATAACAATCGAGCTTACACAATTGTTAAGATGTTACCCATGAAGGCTCATTGAATTTGTTTTTTGCTTTCACTGTTGTTTTATGAGATAGTTGGTTACATCCCACTCCTGCTTTCCATTTCTTCATCCATTTTGAGATTCAAAAGAGCAAGTCTAGAAAAAAATTCTCCTTGAAGTCAAGAGAAAATTTTGGTTGAATGATTATGCTTACAGGATAAACCCCCTCATACTTAACACTTTCCATGCATTATTCCCAAATTCCCGGTCATTTTTCCATTAAATCCTCTCACTTCCCCCTGTTGCATAATCATTCTGATTTATATATTCTTGATCTTATGTTACTTGGTTTGCGAAACCAGACATTCTGAGTTCTTAATATGTTGGAAATATATTTCCCAGTGGAGTCACCAGTTTGTTGACGATTAAAATCGCAACGAACAATTTCGCCTGCAAAGTATTGCTTAAGCCCTATTATTTAAACTATGCTAATGATATAATACTAGTAGGTGGGACCCCCTTGTAGACTAGAGGCTCAGAGATAGACATATCAAACATTTTATGTTGTTGTTTCGACATTTCTTACACAGTCCTACATGGTTGACAATGCAGTCTTTGTTTCATTTTGGCATAGTGACAGGTGGATGATGCATTTTATAGGATGTTTCTGCAATTCAAGGCATTATTTTTATGTTATGATGGGCATGTGTTTATAGTTTCTATGATTTAACCATGTCACAAATCGTCGTGATCTACTACCTAGCCACATACACACAAGAAACATGTTAGTAATAACATAACCAAAACAAAGGAAACAAACTTATGAAAAAAAATCCTAAAAGGAAAGGATCTATGTTTGAGTTATGTTAAGGATTATATGCAAATGAAAAGGTAAAGGATGTTAGTGTTAGTCCTAACTATTATATGTTGGTTAGTGGCTATGTGATTTTCATTTGATTTTTTTTGGGCACATGTAACATTTCAATACATATGGTATGGCATAAGAGCTTGGCAAAGGTTAATGTATGAATGATTTGGGTGGCGCATTGGGCAAGGAATATCGTTGCAGATTTAAATGCTTTGGAAATTGATTACATGGTTTAAATGATATGGTGAGTGTTTGGTTTTCTTGTGTTTTGGAATTGAGTAGCATAGGAGATGGAAGCAACGTGTAGTAAATGCACATCACTCCATACTCCCCCCATCGGTTGTCACTTTAGTATTGTTCTTTGTTGCATTTCGGTTTGTTGGTGGTTAAGCTCCGCATTTTAGGCTTGGGAATAAAATGCTCAGCCAGCTCTCCCTTTTAAGATCTCTGCTATAGGTATGGTTCTTTTTCACCCCATCCATGAATTACGCTCTATGTATGAACAAACAATGGCTCAGTAGTGCTTGGGTTTGTGTTTTCCTGGGAATTGCAACTATGTAAATGCGTGTTATTTCTCTCTGAAATGACTGTGTAACGGTTCGGGTTACAAGAAAAAGAATTGGTTTTTGGTTGAGTTGTGCATTCATTGGTTTCTCTATTGGTTAAAATCGTGGTGGGTCTTTGTGGATAATAAGTGAATTGGTTATATATTTCTCTATGTTAAAATGGTGGAGGGTTTCGCTCTGTGTATTATTGTCGGTTGCTTCCTCACAGTCATGAGTGTAACCCTATCCAGTTGTGTTCAGACTGCCATTTGGTTGTTGTGTATTTCTCGTACCAGAGTCGTGGTCGTGGGCTCATTCTCATTGTCTTGGCACCAAAGTATCATAAGAATCGGTCTTAGGGTGGCCATAATGTCGATATATGTGATGTATGGTTGTGGGGTGATATAATTTATGCCTCGGGTTATGCATCCTCACCGATGTTGTTGTCAAATGGTTCAACTCGAAAATAGATAGAGGTTATATCTTTGTGTGTTCTTGGTAATTGTCATTGTTCAGTGGACATTCGCCTCTCCTATTCAAATGTAAAATGCACTATGTGCATCGGTTTTTCTACCCTACCCATCGTTGTTTCCTTTGTGGCCAACTGTTGTTCCATTGCCCAGACCAAGAGTTATAAGGAAACCATGTGGCTTTCTATTGTGCTTGTATCGAAAGGGTCTTTGCATGTGGTTGATAAGCCTCTGAGGACCTCCAGTTCTCTGTGCTATTGTTGAATGAGCTCGCTCTTGATTGTCTCCTTGTATTTGTTGTGACAAAGCCTGATTTTAAATCCCTAACTGTTTTGCTCCCTTCAGGCATCTTCTTGGTTGTCAAAGATTGGTTTATCAAGTGGAGTGGTTATGGAATTTTTCGTCGAGTCCCTATCTCGTATTTCTATGATTAAATTGGTTGAAGAGTTACGATTGGAAACGAGTAATTATATACAGTCATGGGTTGTTATCCTCTCATGATTTTTCCACTCACTATGTTCTTACAGCGTTGTCTTAATTATAAAATGGAAACACATGTGTGTTTCACTAGGCCTGATCGGGATTATAGCAAATTATGGAATTTGTGACTGTGTGTATTTGGTTATGTTCACTGTGTATATATTATTCAATCATCGTCCATATTGGAAATGGTTACATCAACAGTGATGAGGTTTGAAGTTTTATGTTGACTGTGGTTTCGTTGCAAAACCTTATTGGCTGATATGATGAAGAATGTATGTATTCGGGCACGTTTTGGAAGTCTGTTCGATTTGGAAAGGGACATGTGCATATGTTTTAATTGGTCGATTGTGAATTGTTGGACGGTGTATGATATTTTTTGGTGATGCATTATGGGATAGAGGTGGAGCAATGTTGTTGTGTGTTTTCTTTAAATTCCTAAAAGGAAAGGAAAGAAATTAAAAACCAAGCTTTTTCTTAACAGGATTGTTGAATGGAAAATTGTTTTGATTATGAGTATGATTGCACAGGCTGTTCTAATTGAGAATTTTTGAGAAAATTTAAATGTTGGGATAGCGAACAATTTGATATATAGTGATTGTTGATATGGTGTTGGTATTTTATTTTATTTTTGTATTGAGTTTAGTACAGAGTTATGTTTTACTTGATTTGTTTTATGAACAGTATTCGTTTTTCCCTGCCATTCTCTCACTTTTCCGCACATTACAAATCCCCTCACCTTCCCAGATTCACTAGTCACACCCTGTTCTTAAAATTGAATTATAGTTAAATGAAAACTTTGTATTATAGCAATTGAAGGATGGCACAGAGATGAGTTACAGTTGATATGTTTTGTTATTACAATGTCGTTGATTGTTTGATTATTTGTTGAGCAGTAACCATGATCTACCCCCTTTCATTTTACCACTTTTCGCTCAATACAACCCCTCATATATCCCAGAACTCTTATTCACCCCCTGCTCATTGACAAGTATTAAACGATTTTCATGGATTGGATTGCATGAGTCTGATGTGTTGTTGAGCCAAAGTCTATTTCATATTTAAAGAGATGTCATGTAAGGTTTGTTGAAGAAACTAGTTGCTAATAAAGGCTTCATATAGGAATGAGTTTCTTCAGCAGAGGAAGCCATGGTGGAATAACAGAGGAAGAAGAAATTGGATCAAGGGCCCTAGAAGGCCAAGTTTTTCGATACATTTTGATGCAGGCCCACAGGAGTTGAACCATCTATTCCAAGCTGGATTTTTCAACTGGATTGGAAAAGGAGTGGTCCAAACTAGGCCAGAAAAGGCCTCCTTTCCAACCCCCACATGTCCCTGGTATCCCAGTGCCCCTTCATGTATCATTACAACCTGAAGTCCCTGAAAATGACGGATGGCAAGAGATTGTCTACCCGGCAATCTCCCAACATTGTGGTTGGCCCAATTTGTCTCCACCTGCTCCTCCTCCACCGGTTAACCCAATTGTCCAAGTTGCCCCTGCACACTCACCAGTACAGTCTTCCCACGCAAGCAAGAGATTAAAAATTGAAGCCCACCATGCACCTGATAAAGGAAAATTTGTCGTTGCCCCCTCCTCTCCCTCAAGTGACTCTGCCAAATCTGTTTCATCCCGCATGCACTTGAGAGATGATTTCTCTCATGTTATCAGTGAGATCAAGCCTAAAGGCTCCACACAGCCTAAGGAAAATTCAGAGAAATCAAAGGGAGACAGTAGCAACAAAGGGAGAATTTCCTCCCAAAGTGGCAAATATGGGTTTTGAGTGTTTTTATTTATTGATTGTTGAGAACAATTGACTGCTGAAGTTTTTGGACAACATGCTATTTTTGGATATTTTGGATATTATATTTTTTGGATATGGTTTCAAATATCATTAATATTAATTTTCAAATTATGAGAATGATGATGGGAGCCACAAGGAGGGATGTGTTTGATTGAGTAAATAGTTGTGTTTATGTGTGTTAAGAAACTAAAGGGAGTCACAAGGGGTCCCACCTACTAGTTATTATTTATTAAAGACCCTTATTATTATTTTATTAATTTTCCCCCTAAACTAAAAGTAAGTTGAGTTTTAGTTAACTTAACTAAAAGAGGTAGTTTAACTACTTCAACTAATTTTGATTGCTTAAAGGCAAAAAGAGAAGGAGAAACAAGAAGAGAATGGAAGGAGAAAGCATACTAAGGTCTACTCTTGAGTTTTATTGAGATAGTTCATTTTTCATTCATTCTTTAATTTATTGAAAGCGTAATTCTCTTTTATGACAGCAGGGTCCTATTGTAGACAGCAAGATTCAAGGCTGAATTACATCATTCAGACACTTGTTTTCCAGAGGTGTTGATCTATCTTTGATAGTCTATGTAGACTTGTCTATTTGTGAATTAAATTCCATGACTGATAAAGGATATTGTGAAAAGTCGAGTGGATAGCAATCTATGGAAAGCTAATCTAGCTTTTAAAGTTTGGTTTTTTACTTTCTGTCAGAAGTTCTTTTGTATGGTTTTCATCGGGGACATCTAAGTTTGACTTTGGTCCAAACTCCCTCAGGGAATTTTGTAAAGAGAACGATTCTTTTTATTTGGAATGAAATAAGTGATTGCTTTCTGTCTCATATGTGTTAATTATTGACTTGGTATTTTTTATTATGTGTCTACATTTACTTTTGCATCTGTTATATTCAGAAAATTACATAAATATAGAATTTTTCAGCAATCTTTTATTTATAAGAAAATCAACCTAAGCCCTTGTAACCAATACTTGTGGATTAGGAAACAATTTTGAAGGCTATAAACATAGGGTAATATTCCTGTCTACCTTGCTTTAGCCAAGCAAGATCTGAAAATGCTTGAGTAAGATCATTTCATATCTTTTCCTCAACAAGTTATATAATAACTCTTTAAATTATAGGAGAACCTCCTTCAAATAACCCAATACCTTCATATATTTGAATCGTATGTTCATGTGTTCCTACCAATAATGACCATATTGACCTCTAGATATACCTTTTCTCACTCATTGTACATGTGGTATTGGGCCCTTTATTAGGCCAACCCTATAACATATACATTTTCCCCCATATATGACACCCTTGAGGTTATATATCCAAATCAAGTGTTTATATGTTCATCCCAATAATGACCATATTGACCTCTATATATACCTATTATCACTCATTGCACATGTGGGCCCTTTATTGGGTCGATTCCTATTACATATACATTTACCCCCATATGTATCTCCTTCGGGATCATATCAACCTACAACATTCTTCCAACCCAGCAGAGGTATTCATCAAGGTGACCTTGTTTCTCCCTATTTAATAATAATAATAATAATCTAATTTTAAGGTCACAACCAAGCCAAACACCAATTTGGTACATGAGACCCCCTTGTTTCTGGGACAAGGGACCCCCTCCGCGCAGTGATTTGACTGCTAAAGTGTACAGAGGTGTAATTATGATAGCAAAGGGTTTAGGGAAAATTATCCACGCATATAAATATTAGAATGATATGAAGGACACTAAACCTATAAGTACCTCGAAGTCAATGTCACATTAATTGATAGCTTGTTGATTGAAGAAGTAACATCTAAAGAAGTCAAATATTTCAAAGAGCCCATAAAATATTCTCAAAGCATAAATTAAAATGATAAATGTTGGAAAGCCAAATATTCTTTCTTCAAAACTCCCTTGGGTATCCAAATTCTTGTCATTCGACTATTAAATTTGTCTTTGTATTCATTACTTTTGTAAATATTTTGGATACCTTTCGTGGCCAATGGAGGTAGAGACTTATCCTAAGAGGGACTCTTATTGGGAAATGGGAGAGCGAGAGTAGACAATATAATTACACACCAAAATTGTGCTTAGTGCTCTATTAAACAACAAAATAGAGTACATATAAATAAAACAATCATAGTATCCAGATAGAAGAACTACCTTAATCTCACGATCTACTTAGTTGAGTAAATATCTCAACCTCACACCAATCTAGGAAACTAACTAGTTGGATAGAATCTCTCAAACCAATTAGGCCTCAACAACCTCCTAAAAGCTAGGAACAGACTCCTTCTTGTAGAGACCAGAACTCTACCTAATAATGACCAATAAACTCAATAATCACAAATATGATCACACAAAAGACAAGTGGGAGTTACATATCCCAACACTCCCCCTTAACAAATACTTATCTTTACAATCCCCAGGTCAAGTCTTCATCATCACCAAGTCCTCTAAATCGAAGCACCTTCTGATCAACAAAGTCTGTGTTTGGTCCAACCTGATATTTTCTCTTTGTACCTCGATCATGCATCACCAAATTGCCAAAGTCCATATAAAGAGACAACCATCCACCAGAATGCATGGGTCATCATCTGTTGCAACCGTTGGTTTAGTAGGATGTCCTTTAGGTACATTGTTCATTCAACCTCTTGATGAAATTCCCCTGAATGTAAAACACATGGTTTTCTAGGCACCTCCCAGAGTCCACAACCAACATGGTCCACTCATAGAGCACTTAGTCGACCCGTGACATCGCTCACTCTAGATGTTAACGAACTCTATAATAGAGATTTTTTCACTTCAAATAAATAGGGATACATGACAAAGGGGTATGCATACCTAATCAGGTCTTACAATGATATGCCTTTTACATATTACATAAGAATATGTACATGCATTACATACTCCATCCCATGGATATACTACGTACATAATTAAACATTTCAAGAACCAATACATCATAATAAACATTACATCATAGAATTGATAGAAAACAATGTGTGACTCACATTAACAAATGGTCATGAGTTTTTTTTATTCAACTCAATTTACTTTGTTTGTCCGCAATCATCTTGTTGTTTTCGCACTTCTGTTGCTTCTACACTTTTGTTGATTCCGCACTTCTACCATTGTCACCGGCTTCCCTTGGACTAATCTCTCTGTTGTTCCAGAAAAACATCTATGTTCTTCCTACTTATCATTCCAACAACTTCCCTTTACAAAGCAGACTAAGGAATGATTTTACATCACAAAATGTTACCAAGAAGAATTTCAACTCATCAGCAAGAGATAATATCATCTTCCTCTTATGTAATTTTTTACATGTTTGGAATCTTCCTCTGCGTCTTTGAAATTGGACCTTCAATGTCAATATCACTTTATTATCTTGGATTCACCTATGCTTTGTTAGAGGATCTAATTCTAACAAAATAAGTACATTCATATTGAGTTAGCTACGCTCAATGTAAATGCTACTAATTCCAAAAACATTCCCTTTGGAGTTTCCACACTTCAACTTGCAATTGTTATATTACTCAACTCTAACAATGCATCACATGTTAAGTTGAGTAGGCTCAATATGTTACTCTCCACAAACTCCAAGGAAATTCAAAGAACTTTCTCACCGTTACAAATATTTCCAAACTATTATCATCGTCATCAACATTCATAAACAATAGATCTAGAGAATTAACCATGCTTTCAACCAGGTTCATACCTCAACAAACAAACTGTTAGCATACCAAAATGAAGGGATTCCACACACCATCACGCTTTTAATTGTTTCATCACACCAACGGAACCTTCCATCGAGCAACACAATATATTAATCATTCACTAGCTTGATCTATCCCAATTATCAACCACATTGATCGAGTTCCTTTTTGAAGTTACCCTTCCCAGGAAGGGAACTTCATGGACTCACTCACCACCATCATATAAGGTCTACAATACTCGATGGCTTGATCTCAGCCATAGATGGTCTTGTGTGAAAATCTCTCAGGTGCTATGAGGGCGCACACTTCATCTTATTAACAAATAACGTTTTCTCCTCTCGTTGGGTCCAACAGGTCTCCCCATCTACAAATCCACCAGGTTCAACAGCTGGATTGAATCCAAGCCCAAGACCAACTCTGATTCTGATGCCAAGAGCAGACATCAATGAAATCAAATGAACAAGATAAGTGACCCACCGGAGCTTGTTAACTCCTTCCAATACCTCACCGAGCTCACACCATGGAAACTTTAAGACATAGAAACAATCGTTCACAGTGTTTGACAAGACAGGTCATGCATATCAAGATAACCCCAATATGTTTTATGGTAGGCATTCATTGCCACCCTTGCTAAGAAGCACACCTCAGGAATCAATAACGTTACCCAACAAATGAAGAATAATATGATCACCCAGGCACGAGATCCACCAGGTTTGAGAACGCTTATGTATCATATGTACCTCGTGAAGAAACAAAACCCCCACGAAATCCATACCAAGTAGCAATGTCCAAATTTTAGACATAGTAAGTTCTCTTATCATATTGGTCAGGATTCACAACTCCAATGCTCCAACAATCATCGTGGACTATCGTGAGTGGGTCTTTGTGGTGATTCAAGTAAACCGCACCACTGGAGGGCGTAAAAACAATGTGCTTGACCCCTATTTATGCATAGGCCTCCATCCGCCAAGTCTACACTTGCGTAGCTTCCTCACTAGTTTCTCTCTTTTTTTACATAACATGATTCCGAGCAGCAATAGCTCATGTGCCTACATATTTTATAGACAAACAAAAAATTCACAAAAAAAAACTACTCACCTACGTTAATTTGCATCTACAACAAAATACTCTCACATTTCTCTCATCATAATCATGGTCCCTCCCATGAGGGAGTCAATCCCAATCTTGCTATGATACCATGTTGAGAAATGGAAGAGTGAGAGTAGACAAGAATTACACATAAAAATTGTGCTTAGTGCTCTATTAAACAACAAAATAGAGTACATATAAATAAAACAATCATAGTCTCAAGATAGAAGAACTATCTTGATTTCACGATCTACTTGGTTGAGCAAATGGCTCAACCTCACACCAATGTAGGAAGCTAACTAGTTGGAGAGAATCTCTCAAACCAACTAGGCCTCAACAACCTCCTAAAAGGAACAAACTCCTTCTCGTAGAGACTAGAACTCTACCTAATAATGAACAATAAACTCAATAATCACAAATATCATCGCATGAGAAACAAGTGGGAGTTACATATCCCAACAACTCTAACTAAGAAGCCCAAAGGCTAAAATTGTATCATTAGCATGACATTTTATCTTAATTAAACAATATTACATGAAGTGATTCCAATTTATTCGTTCTTATCTCCAAAAGTCTAAAATAAATATAAAAATATGGAAAAACCCCAAATAAAAGAAATATAAAATTATGGGAAAAACCCAAAATGATAATTTTATGACGGCAATACATATGATTAAAAACGACCATTAAAACAAATATGCAGTCTTAAACGTTCCATAGTTTCGTGACTTTGAAAATTGAAATAATTTACTATTACCTTGCCTTATAATCTTATTTGACGATGATATAATGAAAAATCTAAATTGTGGACTCATACATGGAAATACAAGTATGTTATGAATCTAACTTGACAGGTTTTATTGAGGTAGTATTATCTCCCTAATGGATTATTCCATCAAGAATAGTGAGTTGCTCTCCAGCCCAATATGGGGGATATGTTGAGGCATTAGTGTTAGATAATAACAATACATTAAAAATATATATAAAGGAGGTTCAATTAAAAATAATTATTATTATTATTATAAAATAAAGTCGGCTTAATTAAACAAAACAATAATTACACGCATAGTGTAAAACTTGACATGGAATGAAATAATAATAATAATAATAAATTACAACTTAAGAAATCAGATCCCTCTCTGTACTTGATAGATCCAGATTTAAGATGGATCTACGCTGGTATTTATGTATCAAAGCCTAATCCAAAACAATATTTTCCAAGGATATAGGATGGGGGAACATGCCTTCGAAAGATTCTTGGAAACAATTTCGCCTTTTTTAGTTATGTGATGATATCTAATTTTTTAAAGAACATATTATTAATATGTGTTGATATGTTAATTAATTCTAGAATAATAAGATTTTATTGGTTAAAGAAATAGTGTTTTTCATAAATAATAATAATCATCTAATTCTAATCTTACATCTAATTTAGGCATTAAATTGGTGTATGATATTTGCTTGTTTGTGGGATAAGGGATCCTTTCTACATAGTGATTTGACTATTAAAATTTATGGAGATGTACATACCCTACTCCCTTCTAGATTTGAACATGTAACCTCTTAAGAGGGAACACATTTTATTTTTTTACAAAAACGGGTATAATATATTTATAAAGGATGTTGCAGCAATAGTTGAATCAGCAGAAAGAGTACAAAAAGACCAAAATTTGTGTCATAGAAGTAGCATAGGTAGTGCGATTCAGTGTTGACTAAACTTAAAATCTCCTTTGAGTTGATCGTTCCAAGATTTACAGTATAGATTTTAACATAGGAATTTAACAAAAAAAGAATTGTGTATTGCATGTAAGTTGATTAATGGAGCTTAAGAGTAGTGTCCACAATTCCCTCTTTAGCAGGTTCCTTTGGATGGACCCGAAAGCGTGACGCTTAGGGGGTGCAACGAGGGCAACAAAATTTTCAGAAGATGTTGGAACCGGAGCGTTGGTCGGAGGACAATTCAAATGCTGGTGAATTCCCTGGTTTTCCTGTTGAAGGGTGTGGATGTCCCTCTTCTGTTTACGAATTGTACGAAGAATAATGCATATTTCTTGATTGTGTTTATGTTCAAGTTCCTCCATTTGTCCTTCCATCCTTGAAATCTTCTCCCCTTGCTCTGCCAATTCAATACCTTGATCTCTCATTGTATTTAGCAACTGATGCAGTTCATAGTTGGAGCAATTGCAGTGCCCAGGACCGCAACGCCACTTCAGATTCCCATCGATGACAGAGCAGAAATTCATGATGATGAAGGGGAAAGTTGTACTAAGATAACAAAAATCGTCGGCAGGACAGCAATTGGAGAAGTCGAGCCTCTACAGAAGTTCCATAGCTGCTAAAAAGGAACAGGTATAAATCCATGAAATCCACATGTGACAGAGGAGAGATAGATCACCTTCATATATCCCACATTCTAAAGTCATCATGAATCTGTGAGGTGAATTAATGAGGAGAGGGCTTGGGGAATGTATACCCAGATTTCAAGATGCCCCCAAATTTTTTAAAGAGTGTGATCTAAAGTAATGGTAATGTGAACCAAGCTACCCCACAGAGGGAAATGAGATGGAGCCCGGAGGGTTAAGGAATAACATGGTATTTAAATTCATTGTTGAAGCTAAGACGCCCTTGCCAAAAGGGATCTGCCTAGTTTGGCCATAGAGTCCGCTTTGGAGTTTTGATGCTGAAGAATGTGGAAGAAGTGGATGGAGCGAGAGTGCAAGCATTCTTGCTCGATTCTCTATAATATTCTTTGCACAGCCAAATTTTGATTGCTTTTTGAGCTACCAAGGGCGTTGATTATTATTTCAAAATCTCCTGTGATGAATAGATCTTCAAAGAGGGACGAGTTTATGAGCTTTATCCCCATGTACGCCGCCAAATATTCTGCTAGGTTGTTGGAGGATATGCCCAATCCCCGGGCAAAGGTCAAGACTTCCTTTCCTACGGAGTCGAAGAGGACTCCTCCCGCACCTACTGCCCCTAAGAGGGAACACATTTTTTTAACAATTAAACCCGTGAACACTTGTAGGAAGTCTAAATTTCTATATAATTTATATTAAGAAAAAAAACATATATAAATAAAGAAAATCTTTATTTTAAAAAAATAAGACATTCTTCGATGAGAAAAAGTGGTTCCAATAAGTTTTTAGTAAAACTATCTTATTCTAATTTCATTTGTCTTCTAAAGCTGGGTGTTATATATACAACATGGTTCCATAAAATATGGAATTCTAAACAATGGCCAAAAATATCAATATTTTTATGACAACTCACTTAGAAGAGAAACTTTACTTTGGGATAATATTTGCAAAAGAAGATTTTTGAGTACATCTCATTGTGTTATTTGTCTAAGATATTATGAATCTCTTTGACCATATTTCGATTCAATGTCCTTATGCTTGTATTATTACAAAGTGGTTGCATCAATATATGATATTTCCATTCATTGTCCTTATTTTTAGACTGTTATAAAGTGGTTGCATCAATGTATTAATGTATGAGATGTAATAGTGCAAGTTAGAATGGTATTGAAGAGTTTCTTTGTAGTTTGTTCAAGGTTAATTTTTTTTTTTACATCTATGGGAATCGATAACTCACTAAGATTAATTGGGAAAGGTCTAGGTTCAAATTCGGTTGGTTGTCACTATAACCCCTAGGCTAGTGCCAACAACCTGCAAGCCATCGCCTAGCAGGAAACTTATGACTTAGAAAGGGTAGAGACCTCCTGAGGCACATCAACCATGGATGTGAACCTCTATCCCAGGGTGCACCTACCCTTCTAGCCTTATCACAATGGGCCAACATGTTAAGTTGTTTAGGGAAAACCCCCAAGTACTTCCCTTCATTTTGAGGATGGTACCCAGGATAAATCTTAGAATCTTCAGGGCACAAGCCCAGTCAACAATAGGGCTCAAATACATTACAACAATATACTTGTTATGACCTCAACATGTCACTTGTGAGAATTGAACTTGGGTGAGGAGGATAACAATCATTTTTCCTAACCACTTGAGCTAAAACTATTGACAAAATATTATCCAAGTTATGATAAAATGGTATATTTTAGTTGAGAAGAAATTAAAAATTGTTAGAAATAATTATTATATGAAATGTTTTGATTAAAAAGAATTTAAAGCTATTATGAATAATTATGAAACAATTAAATCTAAATTGTTGTAAGTTTTAAACCT
>ML795706.1:0-13637 GCA_009831015.1 Picea engelmannii | reverse complement strand
GGGCATTACAAATTTGACGACAAGGTCTGACGATCCCATCACTTGATGCTCTTGGTGTATGTGTGCGGTGAGTGATTTTTGAGGGGGGATCACAGGGGGGCCAGGATTGCCCCCCTACTTCTGCAAAGCCTTTGGCTTCGAGGCGACACCCCAAATTATTTTTTGGGCGATTTTTTCTATTTTAAGTATTTTCTAAATTAATGGATTAAGGGATTAGGATTTTGGTAGCTACAAAATACCAAAAATATTGTATATATATTGTATTGTGAATGGTGAAATTAATATGACGAAGAGTTGAGAGGTGCGACACCAAGAAAGGCTGGTTTTCTCCCGGTTAAGGGTTTCCAACGTAAATCTCTGTGTACTATGTGTATGAGCCATTGATTAATTTATGTCTTACTTAAGAATTTGTATGCATTCCTTTACTTCATAGGTTTAAAAATTACACGCGATATCAAAGCATGTTTTTGGATTTAGGGGGACGCCTTTGTTATGGAGGATTTGAATCCGTCTTGATAGATCAAGTTTATCTTGGGTCTGTGATAAACCTGGGTTCAATGGGAGCTTTACAGTGGTGATTCATACGTTGAAAGAGAATGACGAGTAGTTCTAGAATCGAGATTGAGAAGTTCAATGGTTAAAGCTTTGAACTATGGAAGCTCAAGATGGAGGACCTTCTTGTAGACAAAGAACAATGGATCGTTATGGATCTTGGTACACAATCTACTGGTACACAAACTACTAGTACTCAATCTACTAATATGTCGAAAGAAGATTGGGAGAAGTTGGGTAGAAGAGCAAGGAGTGCGATTCGATGTTACTGAATATGTCAGGAGAATCTACAACCAAAGAAATATGGGAAAATTTTGGGAATTTGTATCAGTCAAAGTATCTGGTAAACAAGTTGTTTCTTCGAAAGAAGTTGTATCATCTTAGAATGGACGATGGAGATTCTGTGATAGAGCATATAAATTCCTTCAATACTTTGGTAAGTCAACTTGTCTATGTTGATATTAAGCTTGCAGAAGAAGATAAGTGTATTACCTTGTTATGTTCTTTGCCAGACTCCTGAGATAATCTGGTTGTAGCAATTAGTAGCGCCACTCAATTTGCATTGAAGTATGAGGATGTTGTTGCATCCTTGTTATTAGAAGAGATGAGGCGAAAAAGCATGGATAATCAGAGCACATATGCTTTATTTGTAAGACGTCGTCCCCAAGATAGGAATAAAAATATGTCTTCGGAGGGGGGGGGGATCTAAATCTCCAGGAAAATGTTTGAGGAAATGATGGAAGTGTGATAAAGTTGGGCATTGTAAGAAATATTGTGGGTCTAAGAAGGTTGGTAAAGCAAAGGGTTCTGATGATGCCTCTTCCACAGAGGCGAAAACCTCCACAAAAGAAGGAGGCAATGTTTACCTGACATCTATAGGTGCACATGAAGATCATGGTGTATGGTTGATCGACTTAGGTGTGTCATTTCACATGAATTCTCATGGGGAGTGGTTTTGTGAATATGAAAAGTATGATGATGGTGATGTCTTCCTAGGAGATGACTCAACAACCAAAATCATGGGACCTGGAAGAGTTAAGATGTTGTTGAAAGATGGAAGGATTAGAATTCTCCCTAGAGTTCCACTCATTCCAAATCTAGCCAGGAGCCTAATATTTGTAAGTAGGTTGGATGATGCAGGTGTGGATACTTTATTAGGAAAAGGCACTTGCAAAATGGTACGAGGAGCAATGGTGTTGATGTGGGGAATTTGGCGTGGAAATATGTACAAGTTCTTGGGAAGTACTTATATTGATGGGTGTAATAATTTTGTTGTCCCTAAGTAGAGAAATAAATAATATAGGATCCATACTGTCCCTGGAAAGAAGACCATGTTGTGGCATCAAAGAATGGGACATATTGGAGAAAAGGGCCTTTGAAAACTACATGGTAAAAGGTATGGTTGAAGGTATGTCAAATTTCACCTTGGATTTTGATTTATGTGGACATTGCATATATGATAAACATAATCGAGTAAGATTCCAATCTGGTGCTATAAGAGCAAAGGGGATACTAGAGTTGATACACAGTGATGTGTTCGGACCTGTGCATGTTCCATCACTAGGTAAATCTATGTATTATGTTTCATTCCTAGATGATTTTTTAAGGAACACATGGATTTATTTTCTTAGGAAAAAATCAGAGGTATTTGATAAATTTAAGGAGTTTAAGGCTTTGGTAAGGTAGAAAATTAGACATAGAAGAAAATAAAGGTGTTGAGGATAGATATTGGTGGAGAATTCTACATGAATGAATTCAAAGAGTTATGTAAGAAGTGCGGTATAGCAAGGCAAAATATTACTACATACATACCTCAACATAATGGGGTTGCAAAAAGGATGAACATGACATTGATGGAAAAAGCAAGGAGCATGCTCAGTGGTGCTGGGTTTGGACAAGAATTTTGGGCAATGACAATGGGTACTGCATGTTACCTGGTAAAGAAACCACCCTTATCAATGTTGGTGGACAAAACTCCACATGAGGTATGGACTGGTAAGAAACCCTCTCTTGAACATCTCAAAGTGTTTGGTTGTGATGCTTATGTGCACGTTCCAAAGGAAAATAGGAGTAAGCTAGATAATAAAGATAAAAAGTGTATCTTTATTGGTTATAAAGATGGTATTAAAGGTTATAAGCTTTGGAACCCATAAACTAAAAAGACTGCATACAATCGAGATGTTGTTTTTATAGAGGTTAAATATGTTCCAAAACAAGAATTCCTACCAAGGAAAGAAGAACATTAGAAAATAGAGTTTGAGTTGGATTATCGAATGTAATGTCCCCATTTTTGGATTCCCCTTCCCTGTAGTCAGAGGTGACCTTATGCGTTTATGTCAGCCTGACCAGAGGAGTAAAATGAGGATAACAATGAGCTCGGGCAATTTGGAGGAGTTATATGGGACCCAAGCTACTCCATTCACCATCTTTCATCATCAGGATCATTTCCACATAGATCGTTATTGGTGTTGTGGCATTTCAACGATTTCCATAATTTTGGGTTATTATTGAGTACATTTTAATTAAATACACTAAAGGTATTATTTGGATCATATTATCTGAGAGAATACCTTAGTGTAATAGCCCATTGGAACCAGAAAGAAAGGGTCTAAAGGTTGGGATAATGAGAAAGGGATTTCCGACATCCAAGAATGTCCTATAAGCCAATTAATCACTTCCTGCTATTAAAAGGGGTTTAAAAAGGGTTATAAAGTGATTTTAATCTTCATATGGATTTGGTCAAAGGGAGGAAAGATCTAGAAGGGGGTTCAAAGAAGTATAAAGGAAGGGTAACACTTCACCTTCCTCATGATGATTTGATATCTTATTTGGAGATATCTTGTAGCCAATGTTTTTGTTGGGGTTTTTGGGAAAAACCCTTCCATTGCTAGTTTGGTTTCGATGGTGAGATGTCCATCCTAGCTAGACAAGAGGGAGATTCATCCAAAATCTCCAATAGAGTTTCATATTGTGGGTTCTTCTTTAGTTTGGGAGTAGCATCGATCTACTTGAAGGTTTTTGGAGCTTAATTTCTCTTGTTTCTTCAACTTGGATGGTTGGCAATTGGCTTGATGGAATCGTGGCTTCTTGTAGGGTCGAATTCCTTTTTTGCTGCAGATTCGTATGCATTGAAAGAGAGACCGTGGGGATTGGAGGTATATCATGGAACTTGGGAGATCGTTCCCCTCTTGTTGTAGGATCGTAAATCCCTTAGAGGGGCTGCATGAGATCAGAGAAGGGCCAATATCCCCTTTAAGGAGGTTGGATGTTGTATTGGCAAGGTTGCGGGGCAAGGAGGTGACACAGAGGTGTGTAGAGGAGCTGAACCACCCCCTTTCTATAGCGACATGAGGTGTAGGAAGACCCACAAGGATTCTTTGTAGGTCACAAGGATGAAGAGGTGAGACAAGTTCTCTTGGAGACTGAACCAAGAGAGCTGGAGAGAGCAACGCGGGTTTGGAGGGTTTTGCAACAATTATTGAGGAGACAAGGCATTATTTCAGGGTTTTGGTTTGTTCTTGTGTGTTTAGTTGATATGTTGTCGCTGCAGAGCACCCACTATATATTGTATTGCTGTTGTAGATTCTATTAATAATAAAATGCCCAGATTGTCTCTTCAATTTCTAGTGCACTTAGATTACATGCTATATGTTTGACGAAATTCCTATGAGTGGAATACATGCAAATCGTTTGTAGAAAGTTGTGAATCAAGATTATAGCGTAAGAGTATATAAATGCAAATTTTTTGACACAAGTACAACCATAAATTGCATAGTAAAACATTAATACCCTAGCTTACCAAAATCGGGGATATCACATCGAAAATCTGACTCAACAGAAGAAGATGAAGTAGAAGAATATGAACATCATACCCCAGCATTGAGGATATCATTAAGGGAAAGAGGGAAACCAGAGAGGTATATTCCACTTGATTTTCATGCTAATTTTGCTTTATCTATTACTGATGATGATCCCAAGTTGTCAGGGAAGCAGTGAATTCAAAGGATAGTAAACTTTGTAAGAAGGCCATGGTTGAAGAGATGGATGCCTTGGATAAGAATGAGGCTTGGGATATAGTTGAGTTGCCAACTGGAAGAAAGGCGATTGACAACAAATGGGTGTTTAAGAAGAAGTTGAATGCAGAAGGCAAAGCGGAGAAACAAAAAGCTCGGATAGTAGAAAAAGGTTATTCCCAGGTAGAGGGAATTGACTTTAGTGAATTTTGTTTCTCCTGTTTCCAAGTTAACTTCTATTAGATTTATTCATCTATTTCTGCTGCTTTTGATTTTGAAGTAGAACAGATGGATGTGAAGACAAAATTCCTACATGGAGATCTAGAAGAAGAAATCTGCATGCAGTAGCCTTAAGGTTTTGCAGTGAAGGGAAAGAAAGAGTTGGTCTGTAAGCTAAATAAGTCACTATATGGTCTGAAGCAATCACCTAGGATGTGGTACCAAAATTTTGACACATACATCTTTAGATTGGGGATTTTTGAGAAGCAGAGATGATCAGTGTGTATATTCCAAGTAGGTTGTTAAATTTATGTAATGTTTTACGTCAATGACATGTTGCTTGTAAGAAATAGCATGGATTTTATCAAGGAGGTGAAATCAAAACTATCCTTCAAATTTGACATGAAGGATCTTGGTGCTGCTAACTTCATTATGGGAATGGAGATTAAAACAGATCGTACAAACTGGAAACTCTGGTTGAATTAGAGAAAACATGTTGAGACAATATTTCATATGTTTAATATGTATGGGTGTAAACCAATCAAGATTCCTATTCCTATCAATGTAAAGTTATTTTCACAACAGTGTCCCAAGACACAAGAAGAGGAAGAGGACGTGTCCTATGTTTTATATGCTAGTGTGGTTGGTAGTTTGATGTACGCAATGGTATTTACTAGACCGTACATCACACATGTAGTGAGAGTTTCAATGGGTATATTTCAAAACTAGAGAAGGAGAATTGGACATCAATAAAGAGGGTTTTCAGTTATTTGCATGGCACTACTAGTTTGACCGTGCTACTAAGGAAGACCAGGATTGGACAAAGTGTTGGACATAAATGGGTTTGTTGATGCAGACTGGGTTGGAGATCTGGATCACAAAATATTTACAAGTGGGTATGTGTTTAACCTATTTGGAGGAGCAATCAGTTGGATGAGCAAGACAACCTGTAGTGGCACTCTCAACTACAGAAGATAAATACATGGAAGACACTCATGCAATCAAGGAAGTAATATGGTTATAGAGATTATGTTCAGGTATTGGGTTGGTACAACAAGTAGTAAGATTAGATTGTGATAGTGAGAGTGTAATATTCTTGGAAAAGAACCCAACTTATCATTTAAAGACAAAACATATTGATGTTCAATATCACTTTGTGAGAGACATGGTTGAAGCAAGAAGGTGTTGCTGGGGAAGGTTGATGCTTTGAAGAATGTTGCATATTTATTGAAAAAGTCTGTGAGCACCGAGAGCTTCTCCTGCTGTGGTGCAGGTGAGTAATATGCTCCTCTCCTCACCCGCTCTCAGGATCGTTTACATTCCCTTTCTGCTGAGCCGAATTGGCTCTTTTGATTCCTCTTGGGAATCACTGTGCAAATACCAGATCCACAGGTCCTTCTCATTCACCCGCACGGCCTTTGCAACTAACCGTGGTTATCCCCGGGTCTGCATCGGGGTCCGGGGTTTCGGGGTTTATGATGTCGAGAGTCACTGCACTCTCGAATCCCCGATTCACGATTAGCACCTTCTCACCTTTAGCCCCTAACCGCTATGCTCTGGTCCATACGGCCTGTCTCCGTGTGACCACAGTCTTATCACTTCATCGGAGTTTCGACACTTTCGATGTCGAAGTGCACAAGTCCACGGGACTCACGATTTGCCGAACCCCGACGCGCTCCCTACGCATTAGCTCTCTTGGCTCAGCTCCTCGTCCAAATGACCTGCTACCATATGTCCGCAGCGCTATGGCTATCCATCGGGGTTTCGGGGTTTATGATGTCGCGATGCACAGGCCTTCGCAACTTTCGATCCTCCGATGCCACTTGGCGTTGACTCACGGCCAGGCTTGATCTTCCAACACCTGTCCCTTGTTATGGCACCTATGGTCCACACTCCTTATGCTGGCATGGAGTGACACCTGTCCTCCACTATGGCGTTATCCTCCTCCTCTGCTGTGGTGACAGCTGGTCCCCACTCATCGGGGTTTTGCGTTTCGCGATTTCATCATGCACGAAACACTCGTTCCCGGGACTCCTGTTATCCCGATTGACTCCAACCGCCGATGGGTTGACTTTCCTTGTCGGCCCTTTCTCCGATGGTGCCGATCTCCTCCACGCGTCCCTTCTCTGATGGACGGTCCCAATTAGCTCTCGGGGTTTCGGGACTTTCGATGTCCTGGATTTCTCGTCCTCGAGAACTCCGATTCTCCGAATACTAATATCCCGATCCTTCAATGGATTCCTACCACCTGTCCACCGAACGAATGGTCCAGATTATATAGCTGTTTCGAGACCTGAGTGGTCCCGATACCTAGTATCCCGGATCTCCGATGCGGACGATCGCATGACACGTGTCCCTCCTCAGATGGACGGCTCAGATTATGGCGGGGTTTCACTTGGGATTTCCCCGATCTCGTGTCCATGAGAACTCCGATTTCCCGATGACTGATATTTTGATTGCTAACCCTCGTGCAGCTTTCACAGATCTGATGGCTGTCAACGATTTGGTCTGAGATCTGACGGCTCAGATCCCTTCTCCCGTGCGCTCCTCCTCCTGAGGCTAAACCGTGCGCTACTTCTCCCGATCCAACAGATGACGGGATTTCTTCTAGAGGTCCGACGGTTACAGTGCTCCCTCGAGCTTCCTGTATTTTATTCCCAGACCTGGAAGAATTCTTCATTCCCAAAGGCTTGGACCTTTGCGTTTCTTCTCCTCGGTGAACCCTCAACTTGAGTCTCGCTGATACGCGTAAAAGCGTTGCCCTTCCTGAGCTTCTGTCCTCGAATCCTCAATGGATTCCTTGACTCTTGCGCTCCTGCAGAGTCTCTACGCGCACACGTTGCGGTCTCTCCTAAGCTTCAACGAATACTCAGACCCTTTGGGGGATTTGATCCTACTTCTCCCTTAGATGGATAATATCAACGCCTTCCTGGCTTCCTCCTCAAGCTACCTCCTTGTTGAGTCTTTCTGGTTATTCAGCAACCCAATACAGGTCCCTCAGTGGACAATGCTTTCTGTTTCAGAGCTCCAAGAGTTCTTCCTCCTGTGCTTGCCTGCACATTTACTCAACGCCCTCCTGGAAGAGCTCCTCAGAATCCTCAGTGATTCTAGTATTCCTTTAAGAACTCACAACAGAGTTCTTTCTCTCTCTGTGCACAACTGTATACGCACTCAATGCCCACTTGGCAGAACTTCTCACAGAATCCTCAGTGATTCTGTTAGCAACTGTGCCTCAGCTACACAGCCCTGCCTCTTGAGGTGTTCAACAACCTCAAAGGTCTTCTTCCTGAGTTGTTGACTTCAGTCTGTGCCTCAGCACGTCTCTGTCTGACTCCTCCCGAGTTCAGAAGTGCATCCTTTGTGCACGGCTATCAGAACCTCAACGTTCTGTCACACCCTCCCGGTATGAAGCCTCAAGGACTCTCAACCTGAAATCAAACACACTCCCTGCAATGGCATGATAAACACACACCCACATAAAACATATACATGGAACACACACAGACATCCATTCAACACAGATCATGTGCAGGAAAAACTGCTGTTTGTATTTAAATAATGGCAAATGCCTGTATATTTTACAGTAGTGTTCCTGAGCTCTCCCTGGCTCTTCAACTCAACCATTCTAACTCTAAAATGAGATCGCAGATCTCTTTTACCGGAGGTGCTCATCGAGCGCTTCCCTCCAGGATTTACCTACTCTAATTAATTTACAATCAATGGCTGTCTAGTTTGCTATTCAGAACTAGATCTCAGCCGATCTACAATAAATGCCTATCTTATCTACAGCCTGCACAAAGGCATGGCTCTCCTGGCTCACCAGCCTAAGACATTAAATTACATTTAATTTCAAATTCAAAATGAGGCTGCGCCTCCCTTCAGCCTTTGAATGCGTGTGCGCTGACGTGGCTGGCTGCATGGAGAGATGCTCCTGCATCATACTCCACAGCTGCAAAAATTCATGAGCTCCTGCTCATGTGCTTCCCCTGTAAGGGGTCGGAAATCCTCCCGGATCCCAAATTAGTCTGTGGAGATTTCCATCTGCTCCATTCTGCTATTGTTGCTGCTGCTTCTGCTGCGCTGCCTCTTTATTTCTGCCCATATGCTCTCTACTGGTAGTATCTGCTGACTTCAACATTAGCTCCATGATCTCCTGTATCACCTCATCCAACTGCTCCAGTGGCTGGTCCAGTTTCTGCAGACTCCCCAGCTGCAAAATTTTTTGCGGATTGGGAAGATCACTGTGATTTCCCACGCCTTTCTCATCAACTTCCAACTTCATCTGTTGGATGTGCACGCCCTACACTTTTACCCTTTCCTCCAGGGCTTCAATTTGATCCCACAGATCAGCCAAACATATGCTGTCTGTGTCTTCTTCTTCTGCTTCTGCAACCTCCCCTGTTGCATTGTTTTCAGCTTCATGGCTGAAAATGCTGAGCCATTCCTCAGAATGCTCATCTTCCTCCTTTGCTCCTGCTTGAGCTTTTGCTGTCAGTCCCATTTCTACAACGCTCCTATGTTAATCTACCCAGCTGAAATTGTTGAGTTGTTCCTTAGAAAAATCATTTTCTTCTCTTGCTTCGGCAGCTTTCAAAGTCTGCTCCAATTCTTCTTCTTCTTCTGTCAGCTGTACATGCTGACCACAATCCAATCTCGAGCTCATCTGCTCCATCAGCTCCTCTGGCTGAATCCAACTCGCTTCTGAGTTCGTGAGACCCTTAGATGGTCTCATCTGCTCATCCCTGCCCACCTGGCTATATGGGATGCTTCCGCTGCTTCCCTGGCAGACCATGAGATCAACCGATCCCATCTTCATCAGCACTCCTCACTGACTTGAATTCTTTATGAGACCTTCAGATGGTCCCAAATTTTCATCTCTGCCCACCTGGCAGTTTAACACGCTTCCATTGCCCTCCTGGCAGTCTTCGATGCTTTCACTGCCCTCCTGGCAGTCTTCGAGATCTTCATTTGATCTCCTTTCATTGCCCAACTGGCAATGCAAAGTTTCCAGGCTGTTCTCATGACAGTCCTTGAGATCCTCAACCGATCTCATTTCTGTTCCCTTGCCCACCTGGCAATATGGAAACATTCCACTACCCTCTTGGCAGTCTATGAGATCCCTCCGCGGTCTCTCATCATTGCCCAATTGACAATTTGAATTTCCCTGGCTGTCCTCACGACAGTCTGTGAGATCCTCAGCTGATCTCAATTTGTTGCCCTCTTGGCAATTTGGAATTTCTTCTTTTTTGCCCAACCGACAGTGCTTGAGATCATCAGTCGATCCCAATTCATCCCAATCATCATCATCAAGACCTTTTCCAGTCTTGGGTTCACATACCTCAACCACCTTCTTATCATGCCGCAGCTTCAATTCGAGCTCAGCTATTTTTTCCATTATTTCAGCGAGCTCTCTATCCATCCCTGTACGCTTTTCTGCCTTGCTCTTCTTCCCAGCATGCCTATGGTCTTTAGTAGCCATGGCGCTGTCTCTTTTTGCCTTCTTGGCAGATCTACTGTTGTCACTCCGCACTAAGAGTTCCACCAGTCTCATCTCTACAGTCTCCCTAACTGTCTTCTCGACTGCTGCCTGCTTGCAAACAATCGCCTACAGAGTCTTCAGTAACTCTGTCTTCTTCCTGCTCCTTTGTTCTCCTCTTGCCTGAAATATACAGACAAGGAATAGGCTCTGATACCACTTGGTGCAGGCGAGTAATATGCTCCTCTCCTCACCCGCTCTCAGGATCGTTTACATTCCCTTTCTGCTGAGCCGAATTAGCTCTTTTGATTCCTCTCGGGAATCACTGTGCAAATACCAGATCCACAGGTCCTTCTCATTCACCCGCACGGCCTTTGCAACTAACCGTGGTTATCCCCGGGTCTGCATCGGGGTTCAGGGTTTCGGGGTTTATGATGTCGAGAGTCACTGCACTCTCGAATCCCCGATTTGCGATTAGCACCTTCTCACCTTTAGCCCCTAACCGCTATTCTCTGGTCCATACGGCCTGTCTCCGTGTGACCACAGTCTTATCACTTCATCGGAGTTTCGACACTTTCGATGTCGAAGTGCACAAGTCCACGGGACTCACGATTTGCCGAACCCTGACGCACTCCCTACGCATTAGCTCTCTTGGTTCAGCTCCTCGTCCAAATGACCTGCTACCATATGTCTGTAGTGCTATGGCTATCCATCGGGGTTTCGGGGTTTATGATGTCGCGATGCACAGGCCTTCGCAACCTCCGATCCTCCGATGCCACTTGGCGTTGACTCACGACCAGGCTTGATCTTCCGACACCTATCCCTTGTTATGGCACCTATGGTCCACACTCCTTATGCTGGCATGGAGTGACACCTGTCCTCCACTATGGCGTTATCCTCCTCCTCTGCTGTGGTGACAGCTGGTCCCCACTCATCGGGGTTTCGCGTTTCACGATTTCATCATGCACGAAACACTCGTTCCCGGGACTCCCGATATCCCGATTGACTCCAACCGCCGATGGGTTGACTTTCCTTGTCGGCCCTTTCTCCGATGGTGCCGATATCCTCCACGCGTCCCTTCTCTGATGGACGGTCCTAATTAGCTCTCGGGGTTTCGGGACTTTCGATGTCCTGGATTTCTCGTCCTCGAGAACTCCGATTCTCCGAATACTAATATCCCGATCCTTTGATGGATTCCTACCACCTGTCCACCGAACAGACGGTCCAGATTATATCGCTGTTTCGAGACCTGAGTGGTCTCGATACCTAGTATCCCGGATCTCCGATGCGGATGATCGCGTGACACGTGTCCCTCCTCAGATGGACGACTCAGATTATGTCGGGGTTTCACTTGGGATTTCCCCGATCTCGTGTCCACGAGAACTCCGATTTCCCGATGACTGATATTCTGATTGCTAACCCTCATGCAGCTTTCACAGATCTGATGGATGTCGACGATCTGGTCTGAGATCTGACGGCTCAGATCCCTTCTCCTGTGCGCTCCTCCTCCTGAGGCTAAACCGTGCGCTACTTCTCCCGATCCAACAGATGACGGGATTTCTTCTAGAGGTCCGACGGTTACAGTGCTCCCTCGAGCTTCCTGTATTTTATTCCCAGACCTGGAAGAATTCTTCGTTCCCAAAGGCTTGGACCTTTGCATTTCTTCTCCTCGGTGAACCCTCAACTTGAGTCTCGCTGATACGCGTAAAAGCGTTGCCCTTCCTGAGCTTCTGTCCTCGGATCCTCAATGGATTCCTTGACTCCTGCGCTCCTGTAGAGTCTCTACGCGCACACATTGCAGTCTCTCCTGAGCTTCAGCGAATACTCAGACCCCTTGGGGGATTTGATCCTACTTCTCCCTCAGATGGAGAATATCAACGCCTTCCTGGCTTCCTCCTCAAGCTACGTCCTTGTTGAGTCTTTCTGGTTATTCAACAACCCAATACAGGTCCCTCAGTGGACTCTGCTTTCTGTTTCAGAGCTCCAAGAGTTCTTCCTCCTGTGCTTGCCTGCACATTTACTCAACGCCCTCCTGGCAGAGCTCCTCAGAATCCTCAGTGATTCTAGTATTCCTTTAAGAACTCACAACAAAGTTCTTTCTCTCTCTGTGCACCACTGTATACGCACTCAATGCCCACTTGGCAAAACTTCTCACAGAATCCTCAGTGATTCTGTTAGCAACTGTGCCTCAGCTACACAGCCCTGCCTCTTGAGGTGTTCAACAACCTCAAAGGTCTTCTTCCTGATTTGTTGACTTCAGTCTGTGCCTCAGCACGTCTCTGTCTGACTCCTCCCGAGTTCAGAAGTGCATCCTCTGTGCACGGCTATCAGAACCTCAGCGTTCTGTCACACCCTCCCGGTATGAAGCCTCAAGGACTCTCAACCTGAAATCAAACACACTCCCTGCAATGGCATGATAAACACACACCCACATACAACATATACATGGAACACACACAGACATCCATTCAACACAGATCATGTGCAGGAAAAATTGCTGTTTGTATTTAAATAATGGCAAATGCCTGTATATTTTACAGTAGTGTTCCTGAGCTCTCCCTGGCTCTTCAACTCAACCATTCTAACTCTAAAATGAGATCTCATATCTCTTTTACCGGAGGTGCTCATCGAGCGCTTCCCTCCAGGATTTACCTACTCTAATTAATTTACAATCAATGGCTGTCTAGTCTGCTATTCAGAACTAGATCTCAGCCGATCTACAATAAATGCCTATCTTATCTACAGCCTGCGCAAAGGCATGGCTCTCCTGGATCACCAGCCTAAGACATTAAATTACATTGAATTTCAAATTCAAAATGAGGCTGCACCTCCCTTCAGCCTTTGAATGCGTGCGCGCTGACGTGGCTGGCTGGTTGGCTGGCTGCATGGAGAGATGCTCCTGCATCATGCTGTAAAGAAACAATGGACATTGCTACCTTGGATTGTTGACTATGAAATCCTGTGACCCCCTGTATGCAAAGAAAACAACAAGTGAGAGAATGTTGGGTATGCGTTATATTCTTTGCATGTGTGTGTGTGTGGGCGGGGGGTGGGTGCGTCAGATTTGATGATCCCATAACCTGACTCTCTTGGTGTACATGTGCGCTGGGTGCCTTTACGAGCGAGGGTCATTGGGGGGCCTAGGATTGGTTGCCCTTGCTTAGGTGCTAGGAGTCGATGATTTATTTTTTGGGTGGTTTTTGATATTTTAGTGGTTTTCACTATTTTTAGCAATTTTCTAAATTAATCCTATATTAAGGGATTAGGGTTTTGGTAGCTACAAAATGCCTACAATATTGTATATATTTTATTGTGAAACATGAAATTAATGCAATGAAGAGTTGAGAGGTGCGACACCAAGGAAGCATGGTTTTCTG
>ML795705.1:221887-236372 GCA_009831015.1 Picea engelmannii | reverse complement strand
GTCCTTCTCTGTGAAACTTTCTTAGTACAAAAACTAGATCCCTCGAATGATGATTCCTCTTATTTAAAGAGGTAATCCCTTCGATACAATTGATCCAAAAATTACAAGTGTATATCTGAGTCCTATTCTTAGTCAGATCAACTTTCTAAACTGGAATAGGACATCCTAGTCTCTCGCAACAGAATGCTATTACGAGTGATGAATGAGGTGTTGTTGTTACGGCTGGAGTGACAGTTTCTTGTTGCTGCTGTTGCATGTTGTTTTGGCATCGCAAATCACGGGTTGTTTCAGCCATGGTATTTGTGCTCTTGACTGTTCATCACTTCTCATGTAGCAGCGATGGTTGGTGCTTGGCTCACGGTGCAACTGTTGTAGTCAATCTGTGTGAGTTGTTGTTGACCGCGGACTGTGTAACGGCTTCCTTTGTGTTTCAGCATCGTCGGTCCTGGACTGTGTAATGGCTTCCTCTGTGTTTTAGCATCATGACCATGAACTGTGTAACAACTTCCTCAGCATCATAGATCATGAACTGTGTAACAGCTTCTATGTTTCAGCATCGTGACCATGAACTGTGTAACAACTTCCTCAACATCGTAGATCATGAACTATGTAATAGCTTCTGTGTTTCAGCATCGTCGACCATGGACTATGTAACATCTTATGTGTTTCAGCATCATCGACCATGGAATGTGTAACAACTTCTGTGAGTTGTTGTTTCGGCAACAGGCCTCAAATGCTAATCTACAGTTTGAACTGTTTCAGCACTTATACATTTCTAATCAATGGTTAAGTACGAGAGTGATGTAAAATTGTATGCAAAACAGATTAAACGTATAGTAATGAGAAGAGACTTTGTATACCTTAGGAAGGATAAGATAAAGTGCTAATATGGGTTAAAATGTGAGTGAACAAGAGTGTAATGGTGGCAAAAAGTATGGGCAAAAAGGTACATTGTGTGGTCCTAACAGCTCCCCTTCCCTCCACTAGACATACATCCTGCCAACACAACAAGGTAAAGGAGGGTCAGTTCTTCATTTTAGTTTGTTTTTTCATCATAAAAGGGGGGTACACGTGGGCTATAGAGGTGATAGTCGCGTGTACACGCGGGCAGACTTTACTCTTCCCGAATGTACACGCGGCCTATCCAGAGACAGCCCGCATGTACCTAGGGCCGACCATTTTAAGGTCAACGTCCACCCAAAAAATAAACTAAATAACAAAATTGAAGTATTGACTAACTAGATAAGGGGGTTTGTACTTACTTGGTCCAAACAGAAGTTCGTTTCATCCACTGTATCTCCCGAAATCACTATCTTTGGCAAAGGGGGTCTTTTGGCTCCAGAGTCAATTTCCAAATCAATGGTGATAATGAGCTGCCAACTTCTATTTATAGACTTTTTGGCCTCGTTTTGTCACTTTTTTGGCCTCCCTTATTAGTTTCTTTGTACCAAAAACCATTTAGAGTGATTCAGGAGTTATATGGGAGGCATTTGATTGGGTATTGGGACATTTTTTTGAGTTTTTATAAAATATTGACGGTCCACATATAAAAAAAAAAAAATCAAAAATCAACTTGAGCATATAGGTTAGGTTATCACCCCAACTTTTGCATCTCATTGTCTTTTTCTTCTGCTATATGATCGATCCCATCAGGTTGTGACACAGAACCATCATATCTTCTCTAGAAGTGTCGCAACTTGGTGGTAGATCTTACCAAAACATGGATTCCCTAGGTAGGTCCTGGTTGCATTATGGTGTCCATGCCATTTCTAACAACACTGTAGGCTCGGGAGTCCGTATAGTCTTTCCTGAATATGAGTTTGAGCCTCATTTGCATGAGTCTTTTTCACTCTTGGTCTCACCCTCAGGACTCTTAAACAATAACGGGTCTCCTTTTAAGCCCTTTTCAGACCCTCTAAAAATGAAAAGATTGTCAAGTGATCTTGTGGCCTTTCACACTCATTAAACTAAAATTTGAAGTCACATCTGTCCGATGGTAGTTTACCTTTTTCGGTCCAGATAGTCAACTATATGAACAAAGGTATACTCTTTCGAATTCCCATTCTTTAGAAGAGTATCCTCATGTATAATTTTATTCCTTTTTCGGGCCTGAGGGACTAAATTTACGAAAAAGAAACCCCCACGGAGTCCATAGTTAAGCTCTTTTCAAACTCCCTAAAATTGGAAAGATCGTCGAGTGACCTTATTCTTTCACACTCGTTAAATTGGTCCAGAAGAATATTCCTGATGGAGTCCATAGTTAATCTTTTTTCAGACTCCTTAAAAGTGAAAAAATAGCCAAGTGATATTGTCCTTGTCACACTCGTTAAAATGGTTTTGAATTGACGTCTAATCGGTGCTAGTTTGTCCCTTTTTCGAACCGACTAGAATATTGTCGATAAAGGTACCCCAGTGGAGTCTCCCTTTATTTTTTTTCAAACTCACTAAACATGAAAAACCACCGAGCTTACCTTCTCTGGGCTCATTAAACTTACATCGAAGGATGTTACCATTGTGTGTTCTATCAACCGCATTTGCATACCTTATCCACCAGCCTTGTCACAGTTTGCTTCTGTGTCTTAACACCTTTGGCCGCTGGAGGATTTTTCCCGAGTATCATTTTACCAAAACATCAGTCTTGTCCTTGTGCCTTGAGCTTGTATGTTTGCAGTACTTGTTCCTCCATTGTAACGTAATATTCCTTTATTATTTTTCCAAAATTATCGAAAAGAACAAAAAAAACAAATATACCCCAAAAAGAGGATGGGAAAAGTATTTTCTTTATTGGCAGCATGATGAGTCGCCCTTGGATAAAGCGCATCTATCCATTTGATCATCAGACTATGGGATGTAGTACGACCTTAGAAATCTTCTCTCGCTATATAGAGTTGTGTCCTCCACCATTTGGTTATTCTTCCAAACATATGGAGAGTTTGCGTTGCCTCCTGCTTTGTAGACTTATGATTAACATATATGTTGCTTGAGTCTTATCACTTTTCATGCTATTATCCAAGGGAAGTTTGTCACTAATATTGAGTCGACCCCTCTGCAATATGTCTCTTGTCCGCATACCCGGTCATCCTGAATGTCCAATTAAGTCCTTGTTCGAAATCATTGAAGCCTTCAGTGCGACCATCAAGATTATCAAGTCCATAACCGACGAGTCGTCGAAGACCTMTGGGTAGTGCAGTCGTACACTCAGATTACACTCCTACCCTAGTTTAAGAATATTTTGAAGTTGTTTCTCGAGCTCTGAAGTCCATCCATCAGGCTGAMTCAGCTTYTGGAAGATGGATACTCTCTATGTATATCTTTCTGATTTCGATATGTAGCTCCACTTTGTATTATTCGTGGMTACTCTTTATAGTTATTTAACACGGATCTATAGTGTATTTGATTAGTAKCCATGGTTTTATTTTATCCTAAGCATGGGTATGCCCGCCTCGGTGAGACATTTGTTATTTTGCAGACGGCACCTCCTGGTTCCTGATCCTTGGGCTCAATCGTTCGGCACATCAGTAAAGATTGGTAATGTATTTCGGCCATCAGATGCTCTTATGACCTCACACATTAGGGGGCATCTGTTATAACCCTAAATTKCACCACACATGCTTACCTAGCATCAATCCAACTCATATCCCTTCTTTTCCAAAACTCAGCTGAACAACTCTTTGAAAATCCTCTTGTATCAAGGCCCACGCACCCTAACCCATTAYTGCAYGCRTGTGCACGCTGGCTGACTCACTACAGCCTGCATGTACCTAACAAATCATGAAGAAAGGAAAGTTTCCGACAGAACAAAAATCTATGGGTCAGTTAACTGAAACTCCCGGCCATGCATGGCCGAGGGTTCGTCCAAAACCCTAGCTCCTTCTAGCCTATAAAAGAAGGGGTAGGGGTACCATTTGGAGAGGGAAAAAATATAGTGAATAAATGCTGCCCATTTACGTAATCCATTGTCCCAACCCTTTAGCCTTTCCTCATGCCAAAGGAGATTTAACGCAAAGCAGTTGAAGGACAGAAGAAGAGGAGCCCAAGATCAGGTTCAAGGAGCGGTGGCAGATCTCAGCTTTGTTGTAAGTTGATTCACTTTCAGTAATAAAAAGAATACTTTTCCTGTCCCAATGCATGAATTGTATATGGTGTGATTAATTTATGCTCGATTTCTAACCCTTGAATATAGAAGTAGCATGCATGCATAGTTGTTATTTGTCTTGAATGAAGGTCATCTGTGGAAGGAGCAGCACAAGAAAGTAATCAAAGAGCAATGGAGGATCTACATCGAACACTGGTAATAAGGTTGGTGGTCCTTTTCCATGAATTTACTGTGAAAAAGGGGTTTAAATCTTGGGTTGTAGGTAAAAAAGTAGTTTCTATTCGGTCAAAATATGCATGCAAGTCTGACCCTAGTTTGCTAGTCCGTAGGGTGTTTTTCCCAACAACAATAACCCCTTGTGGGTTGTCAAGAATACATAATCTCCATGGCAGGTGACTCCATCTATTGGGATATGGAGTCAACGATAAGAATATAAAAACTAAATAAAATAAAATTGTGTAGAAGGAGATGAGAAAATTTTCAAGTGAAGAATCCTTTCAAATGTTTCCCATTGACAGGCAACATTAACTTTTTAATCTTCATATCTTTGAGAATATAAGAATTAAAACTGAGGATTTTTTCAATGTTGTATGGTCCAATCCAGAGTGCTTCAAATTTCATGTGCATTGATGGTTTCTCCATAGCTTTATCCCAGAGTAACACCAGTTCTCCCTTTTGAAAGTTCTTTATGGTTCTATTCTAGTCAAAATATTTTATGACACTTTGTTGTCTCTGAGAAGTTTTGTTCATGGATTTACTTTGTTCTTCCTCTAATTTCAATAACTTATTGATCCTATGTTGCATAGGTGAAAAATCTTCAACACCCTTTGTATTGACCATGAAATTAAAACCATTCAGCTCAAGGCTAACTGGCATTTTTTCTTCTTTCCCATAAACCAATGTATACATAGACATCTCAATGTTGTCTTTTGGAGTCATTCTACTTTCCCACAAACCATCAGTCAACTTTAAATGCCAATTCCTTTGGTTCTTATAAATATTTTTCTTCAATATCTAAATGAGTGTCTTATTGGTGGACTCGGCAAGACCATTCCCTTGTGGATAATAGTTTGATGATTTCCCCATAATAATTCCATATTATCCACAAAATTATGTAAATTTTGAACCAATGAAAATCGACCCATTATCGATGATTACTTTTTTTGGGACACCGAATCTTGACAAAATATTATCTTTGAGAAACTTAATCAACTCTTCAGAATCATCCTTTTTTAATGCCACTGATTCTGTCCACTTTGTAAAATAATATGTAGCGGTGAGAATATATATATGTCCCTTTATTGACTTTGGGTTTATTTTCCCAATGAAATCAAGTCCCCATTGGGAAAATGGTTTTTCTACAGATACAGGTTGTAATGGCATTGCAAATTTTTTCATTTTCCCTGAAACTTGTTGGAAAGATACACACTTCGTTATTATGGCATATGCGTCTTTAAAAATTGATGGCAAATAAAACCATGCTCTTATTATCTTATGGGCAATGGAGGTAGGTGAAAAATGTCCACCACATATTCTTTCATGGAATTATTTCATCAATTCTTGAGCTTTCCTTTCATCAACACATCTCATAAATATACCATCATAGTTTCTTCTAAACAATATGTCAGCTATCATCACATATTGACTCGATTTCATATTCAATGTTCTTCTCTCTTTTGGGTTCATGATGACTGGGAATTTTCCATACCTCAAATAAAATATAATATCTCTATACCATTCTAAATCTTCCATGGGTTATCCTACTGAAATTGAAAGCATTCCATCCAAAGAATCATTGTTTGCAATGAGTTTACATAAACCATGTATTTTGACTGCCTTTAAAGGTTTGATTTCAATATCATATTCTTGAATTTTTTCCAACCAATTAGCCCATTTTCCTTCTCTCAATTGTTAATTTAAAAGCATCTTCACAGGAGAGGATGGAACGTAAGCGATGACATGAGAATTTAATATGTAATTCTGAAAGTGTTACACTGCCTTCACAAGATATAGGGCTTGTTTCTCCAACTATGAATATCTCAATTCATAATCATGAAGGGTCTTTCTCATAAAGATAATCGACAGTTCATCACCCTTGGTATTCCTCTAAGTAAGAATAGATGCTACCATCGTTTCTATAGTGAATGAATAAATGATGAAGTCTCTTTGAAAATATGGGCTAATAAGGACTGGAGTTGTAATGATTTCCCTTTTGATGTTATTGAAATATTATTGTGTATTCTTTTTCAATTCAAACCTTTGGTACTTTTTCAACAATAAATTGATCGGCTTCATAATACTTGCATAGTCAGGGACAAATGTTCATACAAATTTGATCTTACCAAAAAATGATTGAACTCCTTTCTTAGATGATGAGGATTTAAGTTCATATTTTAACTCTTTCAGGATCTATATAGATTCCTTCCTTGCATACAATATGGCACAACAATTTGCCTTGATTGACAATAAATAGACATTTATTTGGATTCAGGGAAACACCATATAATCTACACCTGTCAAAAACTTTCCTTGGGTGATGAATTTGATCACTCTTTGTTTTTGAATGTATCATTAAGTCATCTTGATAATCCTCCATGAATTTTACTATCAAACCCTTAAAAATGTGATCCATGGGCCTCTGAAATTTATCCCTTCCATTATTCAAACCAAAGGGCATCCTAGCATATGCATATGTCTCCCAAGGTGTTATGAATGATGTATTTTCTATGTCTTCCTCAAAAACCAAGACTTGATTATACCCAAAAAAAATATCTAACATGGACATGTAGACTCATCTCGTGACTTGCTAGAGAAGAAACTCCATGGTAGGTAAAGGATAATTATCCTTTATACTTGCTTTGTTAAGATTCCTGAAATATGCATACATTCAAATCTCCCCAGTATCATTTCTTACTATCACAGGATTTGAAAGACAATCAGAATGTCTAATGGGGTATATTATTCCAACCTTTGTTAATTTCTCCAATTCAACCTTTACCATAGGTTTTAATTTGGGGTTCATCATCCTTATCTTTTGCTTGACTGGATTTTCCCCTTCTCTCAAGGGAAGAATATGTTGAAATATTGTTTTATCATAAGCCTTCAAATCATCATAACTCCATGTGAACACATCAAGATATTATTTAAATAATGCAACATATTGATAAACTTCTTCAATTGTGCGATCAACTCCCAAGTTGACATATTTTGGGGAACTGTCAGTTTCAATATTGATTTTTCTTGTTTCTTGTACCTTTCGGAGTGAAATTTCTTCCAAGATATTCTTAGCATGATAGTATCTTGTAAAACGACACTCAGATTGAATACAATACTTCGAGACAACATATATGTGATTGTCTTCATCATCATCATCATCATCATCATTCAACACATTTTTTCCAATTGTTCATCATTCTCAAATACTTGTAAATATTAATAGTAATTAGGTATAGAAGGTCGGAATACTCTTTCTTCTTGAAAACATGTTTTACTTTGAACATCATCTAGGTTTGAAAATGAGGGCACCAAAGCCAATGAATATGCCTTCTGATTCTTATCCCTTGGGATGAAAGAGATGTTGAAATAACTGAAGGCTATTTAATTTGAGTCTTTCCTTTTTTATTTTATACCTCTCAACGACTTGATTTATTTCCAACTCGGAGTCTCCAGTCACAATTAGATGTTCTATCTTCAATTCTTGTGCAAGAATCATTTCCTGAATCAAAGCTTCATATTCTGCCTCATTATTGGTACATGCAAATTCAAGTCTAATAGCATGTGGATGAACAATATTTCCTGGACTTACATGGACAATTCCAACTCCTCTCTCAAAACTTGAGCAAGCTCCATTGAATTAAATCCTCCAATAACCTTCAAATGGATGCTCTTGATTATCCATACCTTGAATTTGTTCCAGGATTTTAGTCTATTCCATGTATAGTATAACATATCTTATGATCCCAACATCTATATAATCTTCTATTAATTCATTATCCTTCCTTTTCAAAGATAAGGGTTTCTTGGGTTCACAAGGAACCTTAATCATTTCTCCTTCTTTTTCTGGAAGCATCATGCAGCTTCCATCGTTCATTATGTATCCTTTGATCATAGATGACCAATCTCTTCCTATAAAAACTCCATATGCAGGAGGGAGTTTTACCAAAATAATATTGAAAATTGTAATAATATGGGGAGTCATCGTGATCCAAGCATAAAAGTCTTTAATTTCACCATAAGTTGGCACTAGTCTCATAATATTTGGTGTAGTGCATTCCTAATGGCTCCATGACCACTAGTGGCATAATATTATTGGTTGCTCCAGTATCGACTAAAAAATTATGAAGTGCAACATCATGATTTTCAATTGAAATATAAAAGGGTGGGATTTTACCTCTCAACTAGACAGTTGATTTGTTATGGATTTGTTTTAGAGTTGTAACAACAACTTCCACTTTTTCATATGGATCATCCAATAATCTCAAAATATTTTCCCTTTGTTGAGCGATCTTTAACACTTCTATAAAAGGAAGAGTTATCCTTAGTTTACTCAGGTCCTCTACAACATTGTAATTCATTTGAGTAGGATTTGACATCATATGTTTATTCTTTCTAGTAGCACTATCTCTCACATTTTCATTTGCCTTTTTCTCATTAACCTTTTATTTATCTTTCTCATTTTCATTTTTAGAGTATTTGTATTCTTGGATTTATTTACAAATGCTCTTGTCTAGGTGACATTTTCTTACAAGTCAGGGTCGTTGTCGCATTCCTCAAATATATACATGGATGTATCACATCCATCCATCTATATAGTTTTAGAAATTTTGTTAGGTAAATAATAGTTCCCTTTCTCAACCATTTTCTCATCAAATACATCATCTAGAACAACTGCATTGGGGATTGGTTTCTTGGGAACCCTAGGCCTTTGTAGATTCTTGGGGAGGGTTCCTTCTTTGCTCTTGGACTGACATTCTACAATTTTCTACATAATTGTCCCCCCTTCTTAATCTGGTTATCTCATTCTTCATTTTCCTAGTGTTTCTATTCATTTGTGCAATTTCAATTATTTGCTTGGTTTCTTGTGCTACAACAGGGTCTACCTTCACATCTGGTATAGTCCCCTTGGAAAATCCTCCTCCACTTGTTTGATTTTGGGTCGTCCATGGATTTGGTTCTTCATTATTTATTGAGATAGAGGCTCCTTGACTATAAATACTTAAACCTCCCAGCTACATTTGTACTTTTACCAGAATAATGTCGGGGTCGACACCCACCTCAATCATAATTTCTTCCATCTCAGTGGATTTAATCATTGCTTCCTGCAAGGTATCCATATGGGATGTTCTGATAGAATATTTCACATTTGGGGGCATCACATTCTTATAAAAAATGAGTATGACTAGGACATTATGTCTTTTATCTTATATAATCTTACTCAAAGTTTTATTGAACCTGAGATTAAAATATCGTATTCTCTCATTCTTCCCCAAACGAATCTGGGTGAAATCGGTGAAAAGGGTATGATATGCAACTAGAGGGGTGAACATATTCAGGAACATGGATTTGAGGTCATTAAATGAGCCAATGGACCTACAAGATAATTTAGTATACCATTCATAAGCTCTTCCCGATAAGGTTTGAAGAAATAAACTTACCATCACATTGTCATATTCAACACAATGAAAATAAAAAACATCAAGAAATAAGTTAAGGTGTCTTTTGGCATCAATTGTTCTGTCTCCAGAAAATTCCTTTAGGGAGAGCGGGGAGATCATGTTTCTCACGTCGAATATTTAAAGGGGGATCTCTTACTCTTCTTCGATTTTCAAATCTTAGGTTTTCCTGATTTCTTCCACCACCTCCTTGTCTCTCCTCATGAGGTTATCTCTGTGGTTCTTCTCACGATTGTTCATTTCTTTCGGCCATCTTTGGATATGTTTCAGGAATATGTTTTCCACTTATTAAGATACAAATTTTCTTTATTTTACTTCTGGTAATGGATCCCTTGTATTTGTCTAGATTCAATCCCGACCTTATCTTTGTGTTTCTCTATCTGGCCTTTCGTTCCTTCGGTCTTGTCCCTCGTCTCTCCTCTGTCTTCATAGGATTTGTCTTTCTTATTCTTGGACCAATGTCTTCCAATACCTTTCCAATTCTTCTCGGGTCTCAACTATCATTATTACTATATTATATATCTTATGTAACATGCTTTGTTTATTATTCAATCCAATTTCTAGGTGGGGTTGATCAGCCTGGGGAAAAGTCATGTATTTTTCAAAAGGTGCTAAACAAGATTTCAAATTTCAATTCATTCCCCAGTATGGTTGCCAAGCATTTTGATGCTTAAATCTGTCAAGACCGAAACGAACCAGGACACAAATCCCCCTATGTTTTTATAGAGGTGGTACTCCTCTTTGTTTTAATATTTTCTTGGAACTCTATATTTTTAGAATATAAGAATTTGCAGAAGTTCATCGTGATAATAAAATAAATATAAATATTGCAAGAAAGAATAACAAGAAAGATTTTTTTTTTTTTTTTAAAGAGAGTTCCTGAAAAATGACCAGGAACAACAAACTTCATACACATGAAAAATATAGACAAAATTTCCTCATGCCCATCATAGTCAAACTAAAGATTTATGATCACATAAAATAAAAGAGGATGGTCTGCATGCATAAGATAACTTTAATATAGTAAAAACATGGGGAGATCAAATAAATATAATGATATATCAATCTCAAATACTTTGTGCTCAAAACTCATAGTTACAAAGTACAATCAAAATTGATCCTGAAATAGTTCTCTTGGGATTTCTGAAAAATATATAGTTTGTTACAAAGCCTTGAAATTTAAATGTGTTTGTCCTTAGGACTAGGATTGGGTCTCATGTGGACCATAAAGAAAATATGAACAAGAATTAAGTTGTAGAAGGAGTATGGTGGGTGATGACAGAGTAAAAATACCTGGAAAGAAGATAGGGAGAAGTTATCAAATTTCGGTTAAACCTTTCTAGTCAAAGAAGCCGAGTAACTGGACGAAAAAATGATAAAGAAAGAAAGATGTGATTAGCATCAACTTACTATGATGGTGTCTCCTATATTTACTTACTTTTTTTTTCCTTTTATTGTATTCATTGATGGTTACAGGAACCATCTCAACTATTTCTTTCCCTTCTTTAGTTAATTTGTCAATTTCCTTTTTGAACCAATCTTCAATATAAATTTTCATTGGTGTGACATTTATTTCATGTCGAATTTTAATGTTTAATAACTCACCTTACAAGTATATTAAGTCAAGATAAATATCATGTACTACTTAATCAATATCTTGATTTTTCATGGAATAATCAACTAGCCAATTGTTTATTTCATCTTCATTATATTCGACTATGCCATAAAAATTTTCAGTTGATAACCCTTTGAATATCTCAACTTGTTCGTCAAATTGTTTCATTGTTAGAAACTTTGAGATGAGAATTAATTTAGGGTATTTTAACTCGTTAGTAACTCCTGCTAGATATATCTCAGTGAGTCTCTTGAACACTTCTTCTCTTTTTAGTATGGCTTCGTTGCATTCTTGAACAATGTTATTAAAAATTTTAAACTTTTCCTTCCAACAAGCATTTAGTTGTTTTATTAGACTTGGGGAAGGAATATCCTCCTCTCTTCTCCCCAGTTCCATCATGTTTGAGTCTTTAATTCCAAATGGAAATACAACATCAGTGTAGAAACCTTCTTCATTCTTTATATCAGCTTGCAGATATCCATGGAAGGCATGTGCTCTTGACCCAAAAGAAACAATATTTTTCGATACTTCTCATGCTTTTGTTATTGGTGAAATTATCTTCTTAATATTTTTTTCTACATAACTCCTAACCTCTATGAGTAGGATTGAATATCCTTTCAACTTAATGGCGGGTGTGGTTGGTTTGATCATTGATGAAGGACTTTCCAGGATTGGAAGAGGCATTAAGGCATTCTCCAATTCTCTGATCCTTTCTTTTAGCTTGGCATTTTCAACCTCCAAACCGTCAATGGAATCCTAAAGAGCATCATCGGTTGCCTTATGAATTTTATAGATTTGGGATGGTCGTATGTCTTTCAGGTCAACCTCTAAGTGAGATTTCATTTTTTATTTTTCTAATAACCTCTATCCACAATCAATTTTTTAGACTCCTTATCAAAAATATCACTTTGAAAAGTGAAGGAATCATCTTCGCTAAAAATATCATTTTCAACAACTTCCAATAAAAAAAATTGTCGACTTACAATTTCTGGTTGTTCCATCATGGGAAATATTTGCTCAATATCCACCTCCAGCTCCATGTCATCCAAATAAAATATTTCGATTTCATTTTCTATGAGGTTTTCCTCTTCCTCTTGTATTAATTTTTTTCTTTTCTTTCTTACAGGAAACTTATGCAAATTATCAATTTTTTTGGAGGGGGGATTCTTCTCTCCTCCATCGCTTGAAATATTGTTGGCAATATTTTTAACTAGATGAGTCGTTGGAGCATTTCTCCAAGATGTGGTATTTTTTGGAGTAACAACTGGAGACTGGGCGCTCCTTTCATTGGGACCGTTTCCTTTTTTCTTATACAACTCATTGGTGCTTAATATTGCTTCTAGGTCACCAGCCTCATGTGAAGGAGCACTTTGGTTGTTACCTTATTATTCTTCTTCATTCAAGGTAGTTTGAATGAATGAGTTACTAAATCCTATCAAAAGCATGTGTTTCAAAAAGATCTTGTTAGGATCAAATCCCTTGATAGTTTCAACATATTTTAATATTACGTTATCGAAATGGCTTGCAAACTCGTCAATTTTATTTATGTTCCTGAAAATGAAATCTCCAATCCTCCATGGTAAGGGGATGAATTGTTTTTTCCTTTTTTTTCAGAAACAATGTAGCCAGAAGTTGTATTTCCTTGCCACTTATCTAATAAAAAAAATTTCATATACATGATATGGAAGAAAAGAGGGATTTTCTTTGGAACAAAATATCCCGATGACACTGTGATTTTACAGTTGTTATATCATTCCCTTTTTCTCCAATAATTTGTTATCCTGGTCAGATATCCTGGGGGTATTTTTACCAAATACCAACCCTTTAAATACTGAGACAAAATCATTGTAAACTTTGTAAAAATATAGAGAAGTCTCGTGTCTCCACAATGCCTTATACCAGAAGGTAACTGGATCTATTTAACAATTCACCATCTTACTTATAGTCAAGTTTGGAAGTTGACAACCATACACTATAGTAAATACCAAATAGGAAGCCATAAATATTTTTTTGTCCCTTTTCTAATGTGATAATTGGGATGACATTTCAATGGAAATCAATTTTACCCAGTCAAATATAGTCTTTTCTTTTAATTTAAAATATAAAATATGAAAAATCATATGAGAAATGGTAGCAGTGCTTTCCTGACCTGTCAACCTGGTGAACAACCACACAATCTATCGAAAGGGGTTTTTAAAAGAATCGACCTGGATTATGGTTATGCCTTTTGGAATAGCCACAAGATTCTCCAAACATTCAGGCAGGAGATTCAGGCCATTTTTATGTTTCTTCAGAAAATCTCTGCAGTCTTCTCCTTTGAAGGTAACTGTTGGGTCTGGGAGCTTCAACATGTTGCGAAATACTTGTGGTGAAAGAGAAATGGGGGAAGGATATTGGATTTGAATAATTCTCTATCTCGGCATGTACTTCTCAATGCACCATTCAACAAGTTCTTTGCAGTCGAATACCTCAGGAACACACCCTGCGCGAGAAATTTCAAATGCGCATATTACATCTTTTTGTGCAGGAGGAGATGAATAATATGAATATGCTCTGAACCACTGAAATATATGTTCTTCATGACCAAAAATATTCAAAGTATCTCCACATAATTATTGTCTAGATGTTGTTTCCATTAGGTTGATGAGATTATTTTTTAGCTGAATAATAACTTGAAATAAGTATTTTCGGAGAGATGACAATAATATAATCCTTTGGAAAATGGCGAATTAATACAATTTAATGAGTAATCTCCTCGATTATCTTTCCATTAATGGTAATATTTTCGGATCTTGCACAATCAATTGTTATCATTAAACAACATTCAATGCATATTGGAAAAGGCATGAGAACGGCGGGGACGGATGAGATCATATTTGAATATTAAGATTTTTGTGAACCCTCCAACCCGGGAACCCGCGAACTCGTAGTCGTGGATGATAAAAAAATAAGTTAAGTGTAGAGAAATGATCGGTTGCACTTTCATGTAGGAGAAATAAAATTATTTTAGGGACTCAAGACCTGTGACAAGTGTGATCGATGAAATGAGGATCAAGGAATTTTGGGTGCAAAGTTGAGATCGCAAAACTTGGAGAATGAAAT
>ML795705.1:194613-221787 GCA_009831015.1 Picea engelmannii | reverse complement strand
AATTAGATGTGCAACTCTCGAATGGTCGAGATTATTTCACCTTGATCAACGATGCTCAGTTGGATTATGGACCCCCTTTGCCATTTTGCCTTTAATGGGGGGGGGGGATCCGGAATGGTATGATGTGTAAAGTGGGGCCCCCTCCTATCACGTCGACTACCGTGTCGTGTTTCCCTCTCTACCACCTGTACTCCACTTAACCGCATGACATGGCTCGTTCTAATTGGCGGTTCTCTAGCCCTGTTGGGATATGTTCCCATTGGCCATTCACTAGCCCTGTCGGGATTCGGCGGTTGCAAAGTTGAATGATTCGACATTCCTATGGTGCCGAGTCACGAGATACCAAGAGACACCATGATTATTTGACCTGTGATCATGACCTACAATCACATGGGAGCCGACAGAGAAAGAGCTAGCTTACGCTAGGCCTCCATAGATATTTTGGGGCTCTGAGTTTGCAGAAAACAACGAAAGATTTTGATTTGGTAATGGGTATGTGACACTTCAGTGATGACGTATTGAAGGTACATCTATGATAAAAGTGGGAGTAGAGGCAGAAGCAATGCCATATGTGCAAATTTGATCCAGAAGAATGAATTTAGGCTTCAAGGAAGGAGTTTCGATAAATGGAAGAAATATTTTAGAATCAAGTCAATATATTGAACACCTTAAGAAAATGAAAGAGGGTATCATGAGGGGAATTTTGAGATATAGAGGTCTATTAAAGTACTCCAAGAGGAATAACAACAGTAGAAGAGGATTGTTGAGTGCACTCCCAAAGTAGGTGGGGATGACAAGTCAAAGGATATAAGTATGGAAGTGATTTTTCTAAAAGGAAATCAATAAGGGACCATGAAGAAGGAAATGGTTCTATTTTTAACTTAGTAAAATAGAGAGACGGTGCCTGAGAAAAACATGTCAAGTGGCAAGGATCCATTAGTGTTAATCCAGAAGGAGGGGAACATCACTGGAGTTCAAGATGTCATATGAAGGTAATACTATCTACTTTAAGGTGATATCTATGAATATAGAAGGCTAATAGGTCATATGTCCATGGATTATTGACTATGTCATTCAATTTTGATAATGAATGGGTCAAGAAAAGAGAAGAGAATGATGCGGGAAAATGAAAGAACTAATTTTTTTTAGAAAAAGAGCAGTGGAATTAGTTTATTCTATCCAAATAAAAGGGATGTTGAAGATCCAAAGTCAATAAGAGAGCATGGATGTAAACGAAATTTGTTCATGTATGTGTCAGGTCAGAGGGACCCAGGTAATAGATGAATGATGAAGATTAAGATCAGCATAGTATGTGACCAAAAATGTTAAGTGGCCAAGAGTGGTATGGCTAGAAAAGTGCTCAGTAATAGTACAATAAGATACATGAATTCAGTGAGACTTGAGGGAAGTCATGAACAACAAGGAAATATGTACATAAGGAATGAGGTTGTTGAAATTTCTAGGGGAAACAATTATGATATGGCCTTTTAGACAACCATACATAATATATGAAACTAAAATGCACATGCATTTATAAGAATGATCATAATGCATTCTTAGTGCATGTAAATATGCATTAGTGAATAATAGATTGTTTAAAAATATATATAAACATGAATAAAGACTAGGAATAGTTTGTTGTTATATATACGAGTATACATATTGTTAATGATGGTTGTTGTGCCAAGAAGGAGAGATTTTAGTTCATGGATGAAAGTGTTATTGATGATGTTGTGACATATGGAAGTCATCCATATGAAGGAATCAAGAGGAAGTTGAAGTGTTAGTTAAAGAGAATTTTGAAGGAGGCAGGAAAGCTCCTATGGGTACCAGCTAGTCAGGTAGCATTAAATTCATTTAATGACAAATATCCAGGTATGGATGTCTTTATATATTTATATTGCATAGTTGTTGAAGGGATTTAGGTGAGAACCCCCTCATCTAGTGTCTATTTATAAAATGACAATGATTTATGATTATGAATGCATTAATGGATTATATACCATGTAGTATGGTAAATGCCAAGGGCCTGTGGTAATAACAAAATCTTTTTATCTTTTTAGTTCATTCATGTGATATCATAGCATATCATGAATTTGTTGGTTATGGGATTATGACCAAATAATAAAAGGGGTATGACCATGTTATAAAAATAAATGATAGTAGAGTTAGTCATGTATGAGGCCATGACATGGTTAGATATGGAAACTCCATAGTGACACACAAGTATCCAATGAAATTCCTACTATAATTAATGTTTGGACTGCAGTCTTTTTACTAATATTAAGGAGCACCACATAATTATATTCTTAGTGTAGTATTTGGGTAAAAAAAGAAGACATTCAAATAGTTGAGCAGGCAATAAGTGTATGGAGGATGTGTTGAGGCATTGGCTAGATCCTCTAATTAATTATGGTGAGATACATGACATAGTTATAAGGCATTCTAAACCAAAGAAAGAGTGCATTGAATAGTATGAAAAAATAAATCATGAAAGTGTGTAGGTGTATATTCCACTCCTGCATGCTAAAATATAATTATGTATGCTTGAAGGAATTATTAAAATGGATTTTAGTGAATACATGTATGTATTATGCTAACCACTAAAATGATTATGCTAAAAGATGAATGTTTCAACTACTAATAACTTATGCAGTTAAAAAAATTTCAAGGGTTGTTAGACATTGCAACGAGGAATTAAGTTGCAAGTCAAGTAAGTCACATGAGACTGGACTACAAAAAATAAAAAAATAATGAAACACCGATATTGAAAGAATAAAAAGTTTAATTGTTGAAAATGAATATGTAGAGAATGATAATTTCATTCTAATTAATAAATGGTTTGATGGCTATAATTGAATGGATAAGTGTATCTAATTCCAAGAACACTTTGTGGGCATTTGTAAACATTGCAATAAAATTATGTTGTGCCTGATATGCTAACAATTTATTTAACTGAGTGCAAGAAAGAATTCATGTGGGTAAGTAGTCTAAAATATGGCATTGTTGAAAGCCATAATAAAAACCTATGTTGGTTTTTGTAACAACCAAGGGATTATGAGAAGGAATCTCATACATGGGAGAAGTTGAATTTCCTTATGAAATAAATTTGAATTTCTTAATGAAATTGTAATGATAATGTCTCATGATAACTACATGTGTATGATACAGGTGAATGATGGTTAATAAAGTTGGATTGTTTGGGATACTGGAGACTATAATTACAGATCCATAGTAAGGGTATGTTAATGAGTCAGCGCTCTCCTTGGGTGTGAAACCCTTAGCAAGATTGATCATTGAAGGAATGTGTAAAAGTGAAGGGATGCCTAAGCCTAAAAGGTTGAGTGCAGCAAGGAAGAGGAAGAACAAGAATGTCACAGTGAGTTTAATTATTACCGAAGTAGCTCTATAAAATAGAGGAAAATTACTTCTAGCTTAAGTATGAAGGCAATACAAGAAGGATAACAGACTCCAATAGCCAAGGTATGGAGATTTTGAAGAATTTTTTACTGTGCATTATATATATACTATAGTGATGAGAGTGCATAAATAAGAGTGAGGGGAATGTAATACCCCAAGTTGACCCCAATTGTAATTGTATATATATTTTGGACATGCTGGTGAGCCAGGATATTATGGGCCTAAGTGCCTATGTGACTATTAATATAAAGAGTCTAGATGCTAAAAGACGAGCGTGCCTAACATTGTATTTTGTAATCACACACTCAAATATTAATAAAACCACACCAATACAGTAAACTGATGCTAAAAAAGAGTAAGGGGGAATAAACTCCACTAGAAGGGAAAGGGGGTAAGGATCTAGGAAGAGATCTAAGCCATAGGGGCTTAATCCAAGGGAAATATTATTAAATATTTATTAAATTCACTTTATGGGATATACTGATTTATCCTAAGTTACCAAAGGGAGGGAATGAATCACCAAGTGGGTGAAAAGGGGGGTCATTGTTACACATCAAAATTACTCACTTCAATAGTGTCGCAAGTGTCGCATCTTCTCCGCAAGTGTCGCATCTTGACCACAAGTGTTGCAAGTTTCAAAAACATCATACTACCATATTGCCTATGTCGTGCCTCTAATGACATCATAAGGACACTTAGGACACCTCAAAGACTAGTTTTGAAGAAAAGAAATCAATTGATAAAGAGTACAAGCCTTTTTCCACTGGAAAAACCACTCAAAAATGGATTTTGGAGGGAAGTGTTCCCCTACCCACTGTCAAAGAGTGCCAACACTCCCTGGGCCCCTTTGGGGGAGTGCTCAAACACTCTGTGTACCCTTTTGGAGGAGCGCTACCTTTTTCTAAGCGGATTTTTGGTTTGTTGAGCTAAAACAGGGAAGAATCCCCTCAATTTATGAAGGTGGTTGGATTCGGATAGAAGGTCAAGGAATTATCTTAGGGAAGATACTCAACTGAAGGAGAAGAATCCTCGACTTATCCCAAATATCTCTCAAGTGGTTGGGCCTCTCCAAGGTTATATAAGGAGGCCTCCTCATGGTGAAAGGGGAAGGAGATACTAGAGATTGATACCAAACTTATGATCCTATAAATGGTATGAACATAAAATATTGGAGATGTGAAACTTATGATCTCATAAGTGAGATGTCATCAAAGCAATCAGTGTAGATTACTTGAGCAAAGGGGTTGGACAAGGAGAACTAGAAGAAGCTGCTACACCTTCATCAAAGGATTGTAAGTACTTTTACTTGTTCTTATCAATATATCAATGCTTGGCCTATTTCTTTAAAAGTTATGTTTGTTCCACATGAGTTTGTCTTCAGTAGATAGATCTATATTTGAGCTAATATCAGTAGAATAGGAAGTCCATTGTATCTTTTTTTTTTCTATAGGATCTACCAGGGAGCTCGAGATCGAAGCTGAACCTGGACTTTACAAGGACAAACGTCGTTAATAAGGTACATATATTTGTTCTTCTCTTTCGTATGTTAGCTTGATTATATATAAAAGTATGTCAGTGTCCATGTTAAGCACTTTTCTGTATTTGCCTTAGGATTCTAGAGACCAAGAGGGAATCCGCTTGTCCGCAAGAGGATCCACTTATAACAGAAATTGGCAACTCCACTGGGGAGGAGATCTGATTTTTTGTTTCCTTTCCTAGATCTTGTTTTGGCCCTTTTCCCACTCATTTGACCTTCCCCATACTGTCTCTTTGATTCTTATATCTGATTGATTGGCTCTTGATTTCATCATATGAAATTTGATTGACTGAGTTTGCTTGATTTTTTGAGTTTCTAGGCATTTTTCTAAACTTTTGAAGCAGAGTGCTCCCCTGCCCTTGCTATCAGATCGTTAACACTCCCTGGTGGTCTTACAAAGAGAATTGGAACGCTCTGGTGCCCTTTACACTAGAGCACTACCCCATTTCTGTGAGAAATCCTCTAGGTTTTCATTCTCTGGGTTCAGTTTTTTGTTTTTTGCACTTTCTCAGAGTCTCATAGTCTCAGTACATCTTGGTATTGGCCTTCAAAACCATGTTTTCTAAGAATTGATCTCTTCCTATTTGGAAATTTGACATGTTCTTTCCTTGCCTTGAAGTCACTCTTTCTCTTTGTTGACCTAGAGTTAACTTGTTGTTTTCTTCTCGTTTATCTGACTGAGTGAAAGATTTTGTGAAGAAATTCAAAGGTCTGTGAACCTTTCCATTTGATCTTTGAGGTCAGTTTTCCATCATTTCTCTTTTGTTTGAGGTTTTTGGTTCCTGTTTGCAAATTTGGTTATCTTTGCCTTTCTTGTTTATTCATGACAAAAGTGTATTTTTGTTTGTGTGAGGTTTGCTTCTAATTGTTTAATCCTGAAGTCTGATTGACATTAGAAGTTTTACATCTAATTATCATTCACATATAAGAAAAAGGACATATTTTAGTGATTGGTTTGGATATTAGAAGGCATTTCTGAAATTTTTTAGCATTACATTGGATTTGATTAAGAAACAATTGTATGAGGACATTGCATCTTAGTGTTTGATAGTGAAAACAACTCTTTCTCTTTCCCTTAAATAGGAATTCATTGAAAGAAAGGACTTCTTATCATTTCTTATGCATTTTTTGGGAATTGAGTCATAATACCATCAGTTTCATTGTCATACACCCTTTGAGTAAAGAACATTTGCAAAATGAACGCTAATTAAAAATTATCTAGAACATTTTGTTTTTAGGATCTTCCACCAACATTAGACTAGGATTAACACTTTGGATTAGGCTATGAGTAAAACTCTCCAAAGTTTTTCAAAACAAACATTAGAATATCGAGATAGGGAGAGCAAATCCAATTATCGTATAGGATTTCTAGGATCCCCCTCTCACACAGGGGTTACACACAAGGTCACATTCGGGAGAATTACAGATATTATCCCTTCGTGGTTCAATTGTTTGTAGTGGTCAGATCGTATATTGGGGGTCACTTGAGGGTATACCCATGATTATGTGTGGGAGCCTCTCGAGTTGATTTTGGACTTGTTATCTTGCCCATACGTTCGGATCAGACTGTCGATTGTACCCGCCCAAGGGCTAACTGCGAGTTGGTGTCCTTAGTTTCCATAATCTTTAGGTACTTACACGAGGTGAAGGTGAAGGGAAGTCTTCGTTGTACCTGGAACAGACATTGGTCAAACTCACTCGGGCTCCTTGGAGGGTAAATCCACAATTTCTGCGTGGAAGCTTGCACCAAGGTGAAAGTCTGTTAAGAAGATTGTCATCGTAACTATTCCACCATATCCTAGGCCCTTATTGACTTGATCACGTGACGTTGGATTTAATCACCAACTAGTATGGTCATCGAGAGAATATTTTGTTTGCTTGGGTTTGATTCCTATATTTTATCAGCGTATGTTGCTTCTTTTCATTAGTTGGCCCTAGATTTTCAATKTGTAYTGTTATTCTCCAAAATTGAGCCTGTAAATGATAAAGGTCTTCRTTCATCACGTAGGATGCAAGGGATGCCTCTGAAAGGATACCAACCCTTACCCCCTAACCCTCTAGAAGACAAYTACCGTGGAGAGGTAGAAAATCAATATGACGATGGGAGTGTTGTTACTCCTCCATTAGACAATCCAAAAGGTGCTTTGGTTATGGTTGAGAATCCCACTCCTCACACTACATCTGTGTCAGCAACCTCTCTCGAACCTCTTTTKCTTTGTTTAAACTCCATTGGGAAGGTTATAGATGAAGAGGTCCCACAGTTACCTGAGAGAGAATTTACCGAAACATATATGGGATCCACAAAACCAATATTTGGTGATGAGTATAGGAATCCTACTCGTCCTYCCACTGCAGTAGATACCAATCCTACACCCGCTCATTMTGTATGGAGGACTTCATCAGGACRTGATCTCTATGAGAATTTTGAATCCATTCGACAACCCTTTAATCCTCATGACCCTCCTGTTGAAATGGGACCATCCGGTCAAACTATGAATCACCCCATCGATTAGGTCATTAAACCTATTGTTATGTCAGCACAATTCCATGTTAATGCTAGAGTCATCACCTCTACTCATTCCCAAGGCACTTCGATCCCTACCCCCACTTTTAAAAACTTTCACCCTACAGCTCCACATGTTCCACACAATCTTCTTGGGACATATTTACACCAGAGAATGCAGACCCTTTCTAGTCAAATACAATCGGCTGGAGGGAATTCACCATCTAGTGGACCTATCCCTCCTGGAAGACCACCATTCTATGGTGGGCCTACCCCTCCAGGGGTCCAGCCCCCTTTTCATGTTCCTCTTGGAGGGAAACCTCCCTTTGCCATCCATACCCCGGTCGTTAATCCACCGCTGGCAGGGGGGAAACCTTCATTTGTTGGAAACCCTTCACAATCCTAGGCAGTATCTTCAGGAGGCACATTTACCCAACCCCACATTAGGGGGCACTCATATCATAACCCACAAGGAGGAGTATCAATTCTTGTTCCTTCTGGACCATCTTATGGACAAGCTTATCCTGGCGTCCCAAACACCACCTAGAGTCCTCAAGGACAACAAACTTATCCTCCCCAAGGGTATAATATTTATCCTCCCCCTAATGTGTATCCGCCTCTGGGATCTACTCCTTACCCTCCTCAAGGGAAAAAATTTTATCCTCCTAATGGGAAAGCAAATCACCTGGCTTATAATGCTCAAAACCCACCAGGTTGTGCCAATGTTTCTCAGCCATCATCGAATCCTATTTATCCTAGTCAGTAACAACCATATGTAGGAGGAACTACTAGTTACAATTATCCACCTAACCCAGTTTATGGTCCTACTGGTGTTCCTATGCCACACAAGTATCATCCGCAAATTAATCGATAGCTACCTTTCCTTGTAGCTCGGGATCTCCCAGACTTGTCTCGGTTAACCAATGATCCTATTTTTCATTCACCGGTTTGGCCAGTTATTCTAGCTAAACTTCCTTATGGTATTCCGAAATTTGATGAAAAACTCGAAGAAGATCCCAATAACCATGTGATGACTTTCCATTTGTGGTGTTCATCAAACTCCCTCATGGATGATTCTATATATTTGCGTCTTTTCCAACGAACACTTACGGGCTCTGCAGCAAAGTGGTATATTAAACTACCACATTCTTCTTTTCATGATTTCAACTCCCTTTCTATGTCTTACCTCGTGCACTTTCAACTACCTATTTGCTACGATATGGGTACTAAACTCTTGACCTCCCTTCGTTAAACTGACTCTGTGCATATCTCTAACCATATTCATGAGTGGAGACGACAACGAAGGATGATCAAAGCAATCATTCCTGACTTATTATTGGTGGAGTGGTTTACTAAATCACTTTTACCCCCGATCGCTCGTGATGTTGCTACAGGTGGAGCAGTCACCAAGGAAGAAACCATTTCTCTAGCTCAGTGCTTAGATTTGGTTTACTCACAATCTGGTACTTTGTATGAGTTGATTCTAAATGTTGCTCAAGCTAATGTTGATCCATCCAAGACATCATCCTCATCTCATGTGGACGGTGTTATCGGTTCCGTCAAAAATCAATCTACTTCCCAGTCTAAAACACTCTCCTCTACCTCCCCCCAAACTCAGATATTTGAGGTGAATGTAGTTCAATATGCCCCTTCACAACAATTCGGAGATAAGAAGAAGGAAAGAAATAAATCAAAAAATACCAATAACAATGAACAACCAAAAAATCAAGCTCAAACACCTGCTATCAAAAAGAAACCACAATGAAAACTAAAATTCCCATGTATTATTTGTGGTGATGATCACTACACTCGATATTGTCCACATCGTGATGAAGTGGCCAAACTTTTCCAGGGAAACTCACAACCTGTTGTTCTTCCTCAACCTTTTTCCACAACAACAATCCATGGTTTCTCAAACCCCCTCTCTTGGGGGTAGTTCTATCCATCCTCATGATGAGGCCTCGACAAGTGCCCATATTTATATGTTTAATGGGATTAATTTGACCACTCTCTCTAATATGTATGACACACCAGCTAACCCTAACAAAGGAAAAGTCACTAACGGTACCGGTACTTTACCGGATCCATCATCGTCCTCCGTTAGTCCTCCATTAGTTAGTCCTCCATATGGACCACTTCAGATTGAGAAACCCAAGTTTGACTCTATCTTATGCCCTCCTAAGAGAATTATCTGTAAATCTATCTTTAATCCTAGTTCACGTGCCGCTCAGAACTACAACATTATTGAATATTTGGCTCAAGCACTGTGTGCTATGTCTACATTAGAAGTTCTACAGAACTACCCCAGTTAATGTAGAATTATCTTGGCTACTATTGGCGTTGTTGATCCTAAGTTTTCCAACCATATCATGTTTAACATGGACAATTATACATCTTGACTCTCCCACCAACTTGATTTCCAAATTGATGTTGTTGTTCACAATCAAAAAATTCACCAAACCATATCGGATGAGGGAGCCTCTACTTGTGTCATGTCTTTAGCATGTTGGAAAATTTTAAAATCACCCACACTTAACAAATCCCCCATGATGTTACATGCATTCGATGGGCGAGGTTTTCATCCTCATGGGATTTTACAGTCCCTGCCTGTTTAGTTGGGAGGAAAAACCGTCATTGTTGATGTCGAGGTGGTCGATGCTCCCCTCGATTACAACTTATTACTTGGAATAAGTTGGTTTTATGCTATGACTATTGTTTCCTCGTCAGTGTTTCGATGTGTAAAATTTCCTCATCAGGGAAAAATTGTCACTATTGATCAGTTAGATTTTTCTACACCCGACGCTCATGCTCCCGCTACCAACAATATTCCTTTCTTGGGAGATCACAAGATCACGTATGAAAGCGTTGGTGTTGGCTTGTTGAAATATTCTATCCTTATGGGCACCTTCCCTACACCACTTCCATCAACTACACATCATATTGCCACCGTCGATATGATTTCGACCAAGGCTTATCAATCTTTGGAATCATCTGACCCTTGGATTGTACCTAGTCCCTTGGAATTCGATGCACTAGGTGACACCATGCCACTTAGTCCAACCAAAAATCATATGTTGTTTTCCAATCCAATTCTCCCTCTTTGGATGACCAACATCTATTGGCACCTGACAGTTACTCGATGCCATCACGGTTAAATTTCTTGTCATCTATAATCGACTACATTTCCCCAATTTGTCCCTCTGATGAATCTATTAGGGCAATGTTGAACATTGACGAGATACCTCGGGATGATAAACATCATTGATCCTCTTTTCTTCCCCCTCGTGAACAAATTCAAGAAGATATACACTCTATCTTCCCTCCTGATGTTGATTTTATGTTGTCTCCCATGACTTCAACTTCCGATGATTTGGATCCTGTAGTTGACATGGTGATCTCTTCAGTATGGATTTTGGAGCCTGATCTCCTTACTCCTGATGAGACCCTCGACATGTGTTCCTTCTAGAGCATCCTTCTTCCATCCAGTGAAGATCTCTTGGAAGCCATGACCAATTTTTTTCCCTTGACATGGTATCCTTCCAGAGCGTAATTCTCTTGGAAGCCATGATCAAGGCGACACCACGAGCATAGATTTTCTTCTCTGTCGCAAGCTCGTTAAAAAATGAAACAGAGGTCACGAGCATAGTTTCTCTTCTCTATAGAAATATCGTTAAAAAATGAAACAAAGGTCACGAGAACAATTTTTCTTCTTTACAACAAGCTCGTTAAAAAATAAAACAAAAATTTGGGAATTGAAACCGGAGACCTAAGCATAGTTTTCCTCTCTGTAGCAATATCGTTAAAAAATGAAACAACAATCTGGGGATTGAACCCACAGCCCTAAGCATAGTTATTTTCTTGTGTCAAGCTGCTTGAAAAATGAAACAGTCACCTCTCTTGAACCTTCTTTTCATCCACTCTTATCCTTTTTCTCCATCTAGTAGAGAAATTGGTGACAACCTCAAAGTCCGTGAATGAATTGAATCTTGGAGGGAATGTCTCCAACCTTTGATGATCATTCTAGAGTTAAGCCACTAGATTTCAAGATGGGGGCATACCGAGCTTAGTCTTTGTTCTTTCTCGTGCTCGAAAAAACATGAGAATGTAACCTAGTACACTTTTATCACTTTTTTAGACTCGCATGGATATACGAAAAAGGAACCCCTTGGAGTCGTCTTTGAGCTCTTTTCAGAATCTCTAAACATGAAAAGATTGTCGAGTGATCTTGCTTCCTTTCCCACTTGTTAAAAGGTGTGAAAGGGCATCTTTCTAGTGATAATTTATCTCTTTTTCGACCTCGTAAGACTAACATTATGAAAAAGGACAACACCGGAGTCATCTTTAAGTTATTTTCAGACTCTCTAAATATGAAAAATCACTGATTTTACCTTCTCTGGACTCATTAAACGATCATACATTGAAGGGCCCATACGAGACCGAACCCTTACTTCTTCTAGTTCATTAAACAAAGGAAGAGGGACTTACTGGAGGTGAGTCATATCGAGCATGTGTTACCCTCCTCGAGCTCGTTAAATTAAAAAAAGAGGTACTCGCCTATCTGGATGGAGGAAAAATTGAAAGAAGCAAGCCAAGCAGTTTTTGAGAACACTACCAGTAGCTCTTATGGTCGTCCTTGAACACGACACTTTGTCTTTGCATGCATTTTAATCCACTGAGCCAATCCTCTGATTTTCGTTTACTCCTTTGGGTCACCTGATGAAAGTCATAGCATCCACTACATCACCAAGTATTGGTCCATGTCACGTTTATTCTATTGTGCCCCAGTGTTCAAGGGAAGTATCTTCCTCGAGAATCAGCCATCACAAATATCCTGTTTCAATACCCATGTTAGTCTATGTTCATTTGATCTAACAATTACATATTTGTGTCAATTTCGTGTCATTGATGGGGGATACATCAAGGCCCTCCTTCGATGAGTCTATTCCTGTCGACTTCAACACATTATCCAGGAACTAGAATTAAAAACCAGTTAGTACCTTGGGACCTACATGCCTCAATGGCAAGCCTCCTCGCGTCCGAAAGTGGGTTTACATCATTGACCTCTGATCGGATGATTCCACGGATGTTCGACTTCATATCATCTATTCACATTTGCCGGAATGTATTAGAGTACCTTGGGAATCATTGACATCAATGGTGATCTCCCTCGTGCTTGTTAACGGTTTACCGCATTGACCAGTAATCAAGTGGTTTCTGCCATGTTCGACATTAGGACATCTATTCACATGGTTAGATTCATACTACATTGGTATCGGTAAGAATACCCTGGGTTTATTTTTCACTCTTATGTATACTTTGTCCAAGTTGCGAAGGAGTTCTTTTGAACTATGACACATATACTATTACATAGATCCACTTTGTATTGGTCATGGCTATGTCTTGTCATCTCATAGATCCACTGTGTATTCTTCATGGCTATGATTAGTTCAGGTCATAGGAGTATATATCCACAATGTATATTCAGTGGCTATACCATTTTTTCAATATAATTATGGATCTGCAGTGTATTCTCTGGCAGCCATACCTAAAAAGTCTTTATCACTCAAGCATAGGTATGCCTGCCTTGGGTTTGAAACATGTCATAATATTTGTTTGATGGTTGTGTGCATATTTTTCCAGCCTCTCTACATCTATACCCTTTCTTGAGAAAGTCTACAAATTACTTCAGTCATCATCATATTCTAACTTCACACTTTGGGGGGCAATCTGTTACACATCAAAATTACTCACTTCAATAGTGTCGCAAGTGTCATCATTACAAGTGTTGTAAGTGTCGCATCTTGTCTACAAGTGTCTCATCTTAACCATAAGTGTTGCAAGTTTCACAAACATCATACTACCATATTTCCTATGTCGTGCCTCTAACGACATCATAAGGACACTTAGGACACCTCAAAGACTAGTTTTGAAGAAGAGAAATCAATTGACAAGGAGTACAAGCCTTTTGCCACTGGAAAAACGACTCAAAAATGGATTTTGGAGGGAGGCTCTCCCCTACCCACTGTCAGGGAGTGTTAGCACTCCCTGGTACCCTTTGCGGGAGTGCTCAAATGCTCTGTTTACCCTTTTGGGGGAGCACTACTTTTTTCTGAGCAGATTTTTGGTTTGTTGAGTTAAAACATGGAAGAATCCCTTCAATTTCTGAAGGTGGTTGGATTCGAATAGAAGGTCAAAGCATGATCTTAGGGAAGATCCTCAACTGAAGGAAAATAATTCTCAACTTATCCCAAATATCTCTCAAGTGGTTGGGCCTCTCCAAGGTTATATAAGGGGGGCTCCTCATGGTGAAAGGGGAATAAGAGACTAGAGATTGATACCAAACTTATGATCCTATAAATGGTATGAACATAAAATATTGGAGATGTGAAACTTATGATCTCATAAGTGAGATGTCATCAAAGCAATCATTGTAGATTACTTGAGAAAAGGGGTTGTACAAGGAGAACTGGAAGAAGCTGTTGCACCTTCATCAAAGGATTGTAAGTACTTTTACTTGTTCTTATCAATATATCAATGCTTGGCATGTTTCTTTCAAACTTATGTTTGTTCCACATGAGTTTGTTTTCGGTATATAGATCTATATTTGAGCTAATATCAGTAGAATAGGAATTCCATTGTATATTTGTTTGTTCTACAGGACCTATCAAGGAGCTCAAGATCGAAGCTCAATCTGGACTTTGCAAGGAAAAACGTCGTTAATGAGGTACATATCTTTCTTCTTCTCTTTCGTATGTTAGCTTGATTAGATCTAAAAGGATGTCAGTGTCCATATTAAGCACTTTTATATCATGGCCTTAGGAGTCTAGAGACCAAGAGGGAATCTTCTTATCTACAAGAGGATTCACCTATAACAATCATAAAGTGACATGTGTCATTTTATGCACATGCAATATATTGGGAAAACTTAGAGTAATTTTCCATCTCGAAAATCGTTCTCTCCAATGATTTTGGGGAAAATGTTATCTACCATTCTCACAGGGGGTGGAGAGGACCACTCTCTGCTACCATCATTCATATAATCTCCTTGTTTTTGATGTATGTACTGGATACCATCTACATTTTCACTTTAATACACTTGAAGTGGGATTGATAGAAATTATGTTGAAGAAGCATTTTTTCAAGCCCGTGTGCATTCTCTCCAAGTGAGAGAAGTGATGTCAAAGAAGCGGGTTTTTAGGCCTGTAAGCATTCTCTCCAGGTGAGAGAATTGTTGGGAATTGTTTTCCCAAAGTGCCAATTCTCTCATAGACTTCCTTTTTGACCTATTACTGAAGCCCTAGAATGGAAGTGGGGTAGCCAAAGGACTATTGAACATAGAAGGCGCACACTTCCTAAGGTGGGATAGACATGTAAGGAATGAGGGATTGTAGCTAGCTGGAATTGGCACGTGAATTTTATGCCTGACTCGTGGGCGACCTATTGTTGAGTTATAATCATTAGATTCTAAGGCTATGAGGAAATTCAGAGGTCTATATGCATTTGGTGGCTATTTATATCAAATAAGTACCCACCACATGTTATTTTAAATTATTGTATGAATGAGTATGTAATCTTGTGTTGGATACTTAATGTGAAAATGATTATGTACTTCCATTATGGGTATTGTTGTGTTAATTATACTCATAATACTAGTTGTTAAACTTGTACAGAAGTTGTGATATGTGAATGTTTTCATGGGTTTTTACTATTGTAATTATCCTTGAATATGCGTTGCCAGGATTGTTTAGATATGACAATTTTATGTTACCCATAGTAATAGTTGCAGTTGTAACTATACTTGTGTGCATATGTTGTTAGAGTTGCCTGGAACTGTACATTCTATGTATATGCAGTCAATGGAATATTTATACCAGATAAGTGTCCACTATGTATTTGTTAAAATTACTATGCAAATAGTTATGTATTCTTTTTATGGATATTTGTTGTTTCTAACATGCTTCGGTATATCCATTGTTAGATTTGCACAGAAGTTGGTAATTGTGATTTTCTATCATCATAATGGATGTCATATTTACAGTTGTGCATATTTTTTGCTAGAATTTCCAAGAACTGTATAGTTCTGAGCATGTGCAAAGTCTATGTAATTGTTGGTGTGATTTGTACAATCCATAATTGTATGTGTGTGTGTGTGTGTGTGTTTGAATATATACACATATTGTTGGTGTTATGTATAACCTTGAACATATGCAAAGTATTCCCATATAATTCACTAACATCGTAGTTGTACTTAGCGTGATTATACCCATCTAGGGATGGAAAAGCCTTTTTTTTGTATGGACAGTGTGTAGGAGGGATTTCCCTAGGTGGACAGTCATGAATGAGAGCCTTAGCCGGTTTAGGAAGGATTTTATAGACTTTTGAAGGGCTTGGTAGGCCTTAGAATTTACATAGAAGAATCCCCCTATCCGCCAAGTCCTAGATCGGACCATTAACTTGAGAAATCCCATGTATTTTCCTAGAAAGACTCACAGTTGTCGAATTCGGCATAGAGAAATAATCCTGGTTATTGGTTGGGGTCCCTCACGTATGAGTACTTACAAAGGATGGGTCGTTTATATCCATTGGATCACATATGAATTAATTCCATGCCATTGGATCAATGTACCATGTGTAGGAACCATTGAATCAAAGATTAAATGTTGATCGTTGATCAACAAAGGATCAATGATCGATGTTGATAGTGCACACTTAAAGTGCTAGGGATTTACCATGAAGGAAACCCACATGAATGGTAATTTAAATACCATCAAATGAAATGAAATGGTGATTAAAGGAACATTGTAACCTTAGAAGTGGTTTGGAAACCACAGTTGACACCCACGCTACATTAAAGGGGAAAATGGCTTGGTGAAGGTGGTGATCTACGTTGGTTTGACACCAAAAGGAATAGATTGTGGTCAAAAACCAAGTTCACATAAGAAGGAGGAGATTGAAAATAAAGAAGTGGCCATGTGGCAGTCATCGATCAGAGTAGTGTTCAAGGTCCAATATATAAATGATCTCAATTGTTATTCATATTGGGTCCTTCAAAGTAGCTTGGTCCACTGGATTGAAAATTCCCCGAATGGGTAGGACTCCGAGGAGTAATATTGGGCGTCGATCATAGACTAGGTTATATGTAGTCTTGATTGTTGATCAATGTCGGAAACCTTATACATTATTGTGAGGAAGGGTGATGGCATGTTGACATCACACTGACGAAAAAATATTATGTGTACGAGGTAGACACATGGTGGCCTGCAAATGGTCGAGGTAATTAAGGGTGGGTCCCTATTGAGTTCAATCCCTTAGAAAGGTTCTTTAATCATGATCATTGATCAGAGTGGGAATCATAGGATCCCAACCATTGGTCGGAGCCTATAGCCATCAGATCATTCCAGGGGAAGGATGCTGGAGAAATCCAATGGGATGACTCCAAGGAGAAATCCAAACCATCCATAAGAGCCCAACTAAAAGTAATCATAATCATTGATATTGATGGGTCTCATTTAAATGAGGCTAGGAGGAAGGTGATGTCACACTAACAAGGATGATGTCACACACCCTTTGTGAAAATGATAGGTTTTAGTACCTGGAAGGAGGTTCCAGTGATCGGAGATGGCATGTACACTGATGCAGACCCCCTTCCCTCCTAGGGATTCTGTGAACTCCAGGTCAAGGATATTTAAACACCTTGAGTCGAATCAGCTCTTCAGGCCTTTAATATAACTAGAACAGATGACAAGAAGGTCCCTTTGATGTTACCCACAGGTTTGAATTTCCCGTAACTCCGGTCTCTGGAACCTCTGGTAAGACCAAATTGTGAGTACTATCTCTCATGCTAGATTCCTTCTTCAATATGATGACTGGTTGTGACCATGGGCCAGATTTCTTCATAACTTTGTCTTCGGTGGGTTTTCAACCTCTTCCATAACTTCCTTCCAAAATACTTTCCACAAAAATATGTGGATCTTTTTCACGTGTCCGCCTAGATCCGATGGTCCACCGCTACTTTGGCCTTCGTGACTTCGTGAAGATTTCACTCACTCCACAAAATTTCTGAAACTCTACCTCTCGGCTTTTACAATACACTGCCACGTATCTTCCCCATAGCCAATGGATAGGATTCTCTTCACGACTTCGGCGACCCCGCTTCTTACAACACTTCTACACCTCTGAACCACGAAATGTTGACAGGCTTCTACGACTAAAATCCATGTAGTTCTCCTAGATATGAAGGTCTAGAATGATCTCGCTCCCTCCTGGATAGATCTTACTTGTTCATTTGGAGAATTTTCAAAGGCTCCTCCCTATTGAAATATTATCACCGCTCTCCCTCCTGAACGTTTCCTCTCTCAAAACCTCTAACTCCTTAGAGTGTTTCTTCGACACTTGGTCGAATTTGACCCTATACACGCCTTGCAACATGTTTTTCTCCACAACTTGACTTCTTTGTGGATGATTGTTCTCACCTTGTGACAATTCTTCACACTCCTGCAAAAAAACTTACGCTACTCCTCCTGATCTTCTGAGTCAAAAGACTCTGCCACACACTCCTTGCAGATGATATGGAATCTCTTCACACAAAGCTCCAAGTTATTTCTATTGGACTTGTTTCTCCTCAACAATCTGAACTCCTTAGAATGATTCCTTCGATACTTAACCAAGTATCGACTCCGTGTACACCTTGTGACCAATTTTATTCAACTCAACTCTACTAAGTGATGGTGCACTTCTTGCAATAGTCCTTCCAGCTCAATCACTCATCTTGAACAATATGACTCTGGGAGTGTTTATTCCTATGCACACCTTCAATCTATCTCTGTTGAACTTCTGAGTCAAAACATAATCTGTCAATGCACACATTGCAGACACTTATGCACTCCTTGCATACAAAAGTTTGTGTTATTTCTTCTAAGCTTGTGAGTCGAAACTGACTCTACCAACACACACCTTGTGAACACTATGCACTCCTTGCATAGGCTCATAGAAGAGAAAAAATTGAAACGTATCTAATATCTCAAAGATTCATATATTCAACCATGTAAATGCATTCATAACACAAGAACATGTAATAACAAAGAATTGAAATTAACAGAAATCCTACCATTCATTCATTCAGATAAACACAATAACTGCAACACCATACATTTGGAGCAATGATCCTTTGTTATATTCATTCAAATAATATGTACATGGATTCACACAACGCTCTTCAACATCTCTCAACTCTCATCTCCAATAATCTTCGGCAACAATTGACTAAATTGCAACAAGTATTAACTCTCAGCAACAATGATCTTCTGCAACAACTATCAGCCGCCTCATTTGGGCAACAATAGATTTATTTATACAAAATGATATCATTGAGATTTCCCTCCAATCTACCTTAGTGTTATCCTATCAAAATAAAAGTATTCAACTACTAAGGATTTATTACAATAAATGTTTGAGACAGAGAGATAAGAGAAAACACATCAAATCTATACTACAAGCTACTGTATTAAAGAATAATACATTCACCATCGATATCACACGATCATTCATCTCCAAAATATTAAATATGTTCATAAATTACAATCTTTTTAGATGTTTGCATGATATGCCCTTCTTTAATTCAAAATTATCACTTGAAAATGAACGCTAGTGCATTGAGTTGTCTTCCACTTGTGCTTTTCTAGTGATACTCCTGCATCATACTCCTCTGGTAAAAAATTCATGGACTCTTTTCCATGAGCTCCTACACTGAATTTCCATGCTTCTGAATATATTCTTCATTTACCCAACTAGCACATTCTATTGAGTTTCCTTTCCACTTTACCAGATACTCAAAATAAGTCTTTCTTTGGGTTTTCTTGCCAATTTTCTGATCTATGAAATTCTCCATCTACGTCTTTTCTACTACAGGCATCTTATTCTCCCACTAGATTTCTTTCTGATCTTCAAATCCTTTGTCATCTTCCATGTAAGGATGTAGGTATGAAACATTGAATATGGGTGATATACCCACATCTTCTCACAGCTCTATCTCATAAGCATTTTCATCAAACTTCCTTAGGATCTTACATGGTCCTATCTTCTCCAGCTTCATTTTGTTATGTGTTCCCCTTGGGAACCTTTCCTTCCTGATATGTGATAGAACTTGATCTCCCACTTCAAATTTAAGTTCTCTCCTATGTTGATCAACTCTGCATTTATATCCGTTGTTTCTCTTCTGCAATTGTTCTTTGATATGATTATGAAGCTCCTGCATTTCTGCAACGAAGTTTTCTACTCTGGCGCTTCTGAATTCATTATTCTCCAGATCTCTCAATTCTAATAATACTCTTGGATTCATTCCATATACTATATGAAATGGGATCTTTCCTGTACTTTTGTTTGGTGAGTCATTGTATGCAAACTTTGCTTGTGATAGAATTTGATCCCACTGGCTATGATGTTCAGTGAATAGACTCCTCAACAAATTCCCTAAACTCCAATTTACAACCTTGGTCCATCCGTTTGAGGGTGATATGCTGAAATAAAAGACAATTTTGTCCCCAACTTATTCCATAATGTTTTACATAAATGAACAACAAATTTAGTGTCTCTGTCTGAGACAATACTCTTACGAAACCCATGAAGTCTCACAACTTCCTTGAAAAACAAGATGGCAATGTGTGTTGCATCATTAGTCTTCTGGCATGGGATAAACTGTGCCATCTTTGAGAATCTATCAACTACCACAAATATGGAATCAATTCCTCTTTATGTCCTTGGCAATCCCAACACAAAATCCATGCTTATTATATCACAAGGCCTATCTGGGATAGGCAATGGTTGATACAATCCAGTATTTTGTCTCTTTCCCTTTGCATACTGGAAAATATTACATATGTTTACAAACGTATTCACTTCTTCTCTCATACCTGGCCAATAGTATGAATTGTTCAACTATGAAAATGTATTTTCATGGAAAAAATGTCCTGCTAGACCTCCACTATGTTTTTCCTTCAGCATGTTTTCTCTCATTAAGCACTTTGGTATGCACAAATGGAAACCTTTAAACAACAATCCATATTGAATAAGATAGTCTATCCATTGGATTATGTCTCTGAGTACGGGATTTTCACATGCTTCATATGCTTCTTTAAAATCTGGGTCATCACAATACATCTCCTTAAGGTGTTCAAACCCCAAGGTTTTCATTTGAAAATCTTGCAAAATCAGACATCTCCTGCTCAATGCATCAACAACTTTGTTAGCATTACTAGAAATATGTATAATGACCAAAGTGAATTTTTTCATAAACTCTATCCACTTAGCATGTCTCTAGTTTAACTTCTCTTGTCTGGTTATGAATTGTAAATCTTGATTATCGCTATACAAAACAAATTCCCTTGGAACAAGATAGTGTCTCCATTTCTTCAAGGCTTGAATTATAGCATAGAACTCTTTATCATATGTGGAGTAATTTCTCTTAGTATCATTCAGATTCTCACTGAAATATGCAACATGCCTATTATCTTGGCTCAAGACTTCTCCAATTGCAACTACACTAGAATCACATCTTACTTGGAATGTCTTCCTGAAATATGGCAAGAACAAAATCAGTCACTCTGTTATCTTCTCCTTCAATATATTGAAGCTTTTCTCATATTATTCTCTTCACTTAAAATACTTGTGTCTCTTATTCACCGTATCCATCATTGGTGCACATATACCACTGAAATTTATAATGAACTTTCGATATAAACTCGATAATCCATGGAAAATCATCACCTAGAATATTCTCCTTGGTAACGAATATTCTTTGATTGCTCTCAACTTCTCTGGATCCATCTTCAATTCACTTGAATAGATCACAAAACCCAAGCAAATGAGTTTTGTCTTCATAAAATAGGACTTCTTTAGATTTATCAATAGCTTCTCCCACTACAATATTCTCATCACTAATGTTAGATGTCTCAAATGCTCTCCTTCGATTTTACTGAAGACTAGTATATCATCCAAATATACAATCACAAACATACTAATGAAATATTTTAATACCTCATTCATCAACCTCATAAAAGTACTCAGGAATTTTTGAAGAAAAACGTCATAACAAGTCACTCATACCATCCTTCGTTTGTCTTGAAGGTTGTTTCCCACTCATCACCTTCTCTCACTATTATCTGGTGATATCCACTTTTCAGGTCTATCTTTGAAAAATAATTTGCTCCACTCAGACAATCCATTAAGTCATCCATCCTAGGTAAAGGAAATTTGTACTTGATCGTGATCTTGTTTATGGCTCTTGATTTTGTACACATTCTCCATCCTCCATCCTTGTTTGGACTTAACACAGTTGGTATTGCGCATGGAATCAAGCTTTCACTAACTAACCCTTTGCCCATAAAATCCTGTACTTTCCTCTTAACATCCTCATTCTCTTGAGGTGTCAATCTATATGCTTCTTTGTTCGGTAGACTTTCTCCTGGTATTAGATCAATGTGATGGTTGATACTCCTGATGCATGGCAATGAGCTTGGAAACTCATCCACTACTATGTCAGCAAAATTCTCTAACAGCTCCTGAATTTTTTCAGGAAGATCATCCATAGAATTACTTGTAAGGATAAATCTGGTTTTCCTTGCCATAGAAAAATCCATATCTTGTTCCTTATTGACTTCACTCGGAAGTTCCTTCCCACTCATGAGTAGTATGTTTGTGTTGAATTCTTCCTTTACCTTCTTTTCTTCAATTGACAACATGTGTGTCCTACCATTATTCTCCAAAGTATAATTATTTCTCCTCCCATCATGAATGACATTCCTATCATACTACCATGGTCTCCCCCAAAAAACATGACATACATCCATGGGAATCACATCACACAAAATCTCATCTCTATATCCTCCTATCTTAAATTCAACAAGGCATTATTTAGTTACCGTTACCTAATGTCCTTTCTACAACCATGAGACTTTATATGGAGTCGGATGTGCAGTTTCCTCCAAATCCAACTTCTCCACCATCTCTATGGATACTAATTTATCATTTCTCCCACTATCAATTATCACCGTGCATACTCTATATTTAGTCTTGCAAGAAGTTCTGAACAAACTATTCCTTTGCACTAGTTTTTCAACCTCTGCCTCTGGTTTCAAGAGTACCTTCTTGATCACCAAATATCTTCCATATTTTGTACCTTCTTCTTCAACATTCCGCTTCTGTGCTTCCAAAATGTGAGCTTTACCTCCTCCTTCTTTCTTTCTCTTGGGGCATTCCCAATACATGTGTATTGTCTTTCCACAGGAACAACACTTCACTTCACCTCCTCTGCATGTTCCTCTTCCTCGAGGAAAAGAGTTTCTACCACCATACTATCTTCCTCGAGAAATTCCTCCTCTTTCCGAGTGACTATGTGGTTTTTATGTCTTACCTTTGGGCTTCTATGCCTTGTCATGGGAAATTCCCTTTCCTCTATTTAGAATTCTTCCTCTGTTTCACTGGCTTTGTTTTCTGTCCAACTTCTCTTCTTCCTTCAATGCAATCTAATAGAATCTTCCACTGCTCTCACTTTGATCATGTTGATTTCATCCTGGATTTCATATCTTAGGCCATTAATATAACTCACAACCGTTTCATCATATTTTCCTCTCTATCCATCCCTAATGTTCAGTTTATAGAACTCCTCTGTGTACTCTTTCATTGTCTTTCCTTTCTGTCTCAGGTTCTGTAACTTCCTGAATAGATTTACTTGATAATCCTTGGGTAAGAATTTATCCTTTATCTTGACTACCATTCTGTCCCAACTCTTAATATTTTGTTTGCCTTTTCATCTTCTGTCAGCCTGTAGTTCATCCCACCACAATGTTGCATGTCCTTTTAATATGGTGAAAAAATGTTTCACCTTTTTCTCTTCATCGACATCTTCATAGTCGAAGTACTTATCCATGGATCTTATCCAATCCAACAATTCTTCAGCATCTAAATTGCCTTCATACATTGGAATGATTATCTTCTCTCTAGCTCCCAACTTCACAACCTCTTTTAGCAAGCGTTCCTTTGCAACATCCTCTACTACAACTTCTTAACTTCCACTTCTTCATTTTCTGCATCAATGACGTCTCCAACATCATGTGCTCTCCTTTGTGTTGTCTCCATAGAATCCAACCTTGTGTGAAGTTCTCGCATCTCTCTTTCCATAGCACGATTTTCTAGAGGTGGCTCTGTACGTCTTCTAGGTGGCATTGTGTTGAACTTTCCCCTTTACACAGCTACCACTTGATCTATCTGATACCACTTTATGATATAAATCTACTTCCTTCTTTTTTGGATACAGAAATCAATTATGTGGCTCTGATACCACTCGATGGTATTATACATAACCTTTTCCTAGGTTGTAATACCACTTGTTGCATCCCCCCTTCCCTTCTGGGGATTTTGCAACCTCCTGGTCAAGGATATTTAAACAACATGAGTCAAATCGGCTCTTTAGGACTTCAATAGACCCAGAAAAAATGACACACAAGTCCCTTTGATGTTACCCATAGGTTTGAATTTCCCACGACTCTGCTCTCTGGCACCTCTGGTAACACCAAATTGTGAGTACTAGCTCTCGTGCTAGACTCCTACTTCAATATGACCATGGCTTATGACCGTGGGCCATCTTTCTTCGCAACTTCGGCTTCAGCGTGTTTCCTACCTCTACTCTCTCTTCCTTCCAAAACAATTTCCACTGAAATACGCAAATCTCTGCCTCATGTCCACCTGGATCCAATGGTCCAGCACTACTTTGGCCTTCGCGACTTCGCGAAGATTTCACTCTCTCCACAAAATCTCCAAAACTCTACCTCCCAGATTCTCCAATCTGATGCCACGTATCTTCCTCATAGCCAACAACAAGGATTCACTTCACGAATTTGGCGACCATGCTTCTTTCAACACTTCTACACCTCCGAACCACGAAGTGCTTACAGGATTCTACGACTAACCTCTGTGCAATTCTCCCAGATTTGATGGTCTAGAATGATCTTTCTCCCTCCTGGACAGATCTTACTCATTGATTTGGAGAATTTTCAAAGTCTCCTCCCTATTGAAATATTCTCACCGCTCTCCCTCCTGAGATTTTACTCTCTCTAAACCTGTAACTCCTTAGATCATTTCTTTGACACTTGGTCAAATTTGACCCTATGCATGCCTTGCAATAGGTTTTCCTCCACAACTTAACTTCTTTTTGGATGACTACTCTCACCTTGCGACAATTCTTCACACTCCTGCAAACAAGCTTACACTACTCCTCTTAAGCCTCTGAGCCAAAAAGACGTTGTCACACACTCCTTGTAGATGATATGCACTCTATGCACACAAAGCTCCAAGTTATCTCTCTTGGACTTGTTTCTCCTCAACACTCTAAACTCCTCAGAATGATTCCTTCGATAACTAACCAAGTATCGACTCTGTGCACACCTTGCGACCAACTTTCTTCAACTCAACTCTACAGAGTGACAATGCACTCCTTGAAACAATCCTTCCACGCTCAATCACTTCTCTTGAAAAATATGACTCTGGGTATGTTTCTTCCTACGCACACCTTCAAGCTAGCTCTGCTAAACTTTTGAGTCAAAATAGACTCTGTCAACACACACCTTGCGGACACTTATGCAATCCTTGCATACAAAAGTTTGTGTTATCTCTTCTAAGCTTATGAGCTGAAACAGACTCTATCAATGCACACCTTGCGGACACTATGCACTCCTTGCACAGGCTCCGAGAAGAGAAACAATTGAAACTTATCTAATGTCTCAAAGATTCATACATTCAACCATGTAAATGCATTCATAACACAAGAACAAGTAATAACAGAGAATTGAAATTAACATAAATCCTACCATTCATTCATTCATATAGACACAGTAACTGCAACACCATACATTTGGAACAATGCTCCTTTGTTATATTCATTCAAATGATATGTACATGGATTCACACAATTCTCTTTAGCCACTCTCAACTCTTATCTCCAATACTCTTCCACAACAATCGACTAAATTGCAACAAATATCAACAACTCTCAGCAACAATGATCTTCAACATCAACTATCAGCCGCCTCATTTGGGCAACAATACATTTATTTATACAACATGATCTCATTGAGATTTCCCTCCAAGCTACCTTAGTGCTATCCTATCTAAACAAAATCATTCAACTACTAAGGATTTATTACAATAAATGTTTGAGACAGACAGATAAGAGAAAACACATCAAATATGTATTGCAGGCTATTATACTAAAGAAGAATGCATTCCCCATCACTCTCACACGATCATTCAACTCCAAAACATTAAATATGTTGATAAATTACAATCTTTTCATATGTTTGCATGATATGCCATTCTTTAATTCAAAATTATCACTTCAAAATGCGCGCTAGTGTGTTGGTTGTCTTCCGCTCATTCTTTTCTGGCAATGCTCCTGCATCATACACCTCGATAGTCCATGTGGAGGTTCCACATGTCAGGTGGCTATTGTGCCACATGGAAATGTGTTATGGCTCTTTTAGGGGGTGAAAAGTGACATGGCATGAGTTCCACATGTCAATCCAGGTGGTGGAGTTGGGTAGGACCATGTGTCCTGGGTGCCATCTTGGATGCCACGTAGGTTTCCGCTTAAGTGAGGCTAATGACAAGTGACGTCAAGATGGTGAGGGGTGCCAGCGTGTCTAGAGAAGAACATGTGGAAACCCATAATTTGCAAACCTTGGCGATATTACCCTCGGTACAGGTGTCTAGATCCTGTCCCAATGTAATAAGAGTCGTATATTATTGGATCACTAGGACCGTATGATCCATCGTTGGTGGATTTCTTCAAACTCAACTATTGGAGTGTGCAGATTAGTTCAGAGTTGAAGCACTCTGATGGGAAGGTTTTGATAGCAACGAGAGACATTGCTTGGAAGACCAACAAGGTGTGGGTATGAGGAATGATGTGGAACATGCCACTTCTATGCCATGTGGGATGGCATGTGTATCAGGGTGTCATGTGGAGGCCATGTGGCACTATGGAGGAATTGATGTTGAAGAGACCAACAAATTTGGAACGCTGAAAATTTTGATCCAGAACTCGGAATTGAGCACGGTTACAATCATTGAAAAGCTCTCGATGAAAAAAATTAATCTACGAGGTTTAATTGGAAAGATGAAGTAGTTGGGAAAAAACAAAAAAATTGACACCCCATCCCTTAGATTGTTTTTAGATATTATTGAATGTAATTTGATGTGGGATTTTATGTTCTCTCTTAACATTGATGTTTTTCAATGTTCAATGTGAAAATATACCTCTTCCAAGGACTTGACGATGTAGAATATTTTCTTGAGTTAGTGATTGATTCAATGAAAATTGACAATAATATTGATAAATCGGATGGTAGGAAAAAAGTGAGTTCCAATTTTAAAATTTCTCGTACTAAGTTTGATTCTTTTCTTAGTTTAGCCTGGGTTAATGATTCTTTTCTTGTACAGTTAATTATGTGTATTTTTATAGATATTTAGGTAGACATTTATGATCGTATGTTATACAAAATTCGAATTAGTGATTAATTTCTTTAGATGAACAATAAGGGTTGATATCTACTCAATGATGAAGATAACATATGTTGAAAATCAAATCTGTAAGTACAAAAAATGTGGACAGCTGGAAACTTCACACACACACACACACACACACACACACACACACACACACACA
>ML795705.1:151358-185916 GCA_009831015.1 Picea engelmannii | reverse complement strand
TAGTATTACCTGATAATATATCAAAACTCATATTATTATCTATCAAACAAACTAGGTCCATTACCCAAACCTAGGTTCTCCAACTTCTCATAGCCATAACTCTCTAACCATGAGGAGTTATGTGACATTCCACATACCACCGGAAATGGCATGCCAAGCAATATCCATCTAGGATAGTTTCACTGAAAAATTCATTGGATTTCATCTCATTATTCCACAAATAAGCATGGGTTCTCTAACCATACTTCTAGGATAACTCAATCTGCAAAGCATCTTCTCGTGAGGGATTTCACCATAAGGGGACCACTTTGGAGTTCATCCATTTCTAATTATTATCAACCATGACAAGACAATAATGAGTCATCTTTATATCAAACATTATTGGGTCCATTACCCAACCTTTTTGCTATGGGGATTTGTTCAAGGGTTGACATCAATAACAACCAACCTTAATCAACAAAGAACACCAATATTTTCAGGTAAAACCCCTGGAAAAACCCTGGATGGAAAACTAGCCCAATGATTCTTTTATTAAGGTCAATTCAGGGCTTTCGTAATAGGTAAAATGGCCCACTAAGAGAATTATACACTTCATAAAAACCCAAAAACTCTTATGTTGTTGTACGACCTATACTTGCATGTTTCCCAATACATCCACATGTGGCATCTTGTTGGAAGAGGGGAAAACCACCTGTGGCTTCTTGTTGGCATAGAGAAAATCCACATGTGGCTTCTTGTTGGCACATGGGGAAAACCCAGGGCTCAACGATTCAACAATGCACCAACAAAACACTAACTACCCTCCCTTTCGGCAACACCTACAAAGCAGATGGAGTCTCAACCAAGGTGGAGGCAGGGGTGGTTGCAGGACTCTAGTGTCTGCAACCTTAGCTGGGACACCGATCTATGATTACAACAGCTTAACAAAACACTTAGCAATTATCATTCATTAGTATCTAGCCTATATTTAATTTGCAGACACAACCCTAATTACAAAGCAATGTAGTATTCACTCAGATCTACCACATCTAAACCCTTAGCATAAGGAAACAGATCATATCTAACATTCATTCACATCACTAAGAACTGAACTATCATATCATGTCCATCTAAGCATACATTACTACACTAAGCATTAACCATATGAACAATAAAACAATCACAATGCACAAAGCAACCATAACACAAGATATATGTGGTTCACCCCCAACCTAGGGCTATGTCCACCAACTCTTCTTCTCTTTATTATCTTCACTCAGTCATCTACATGCACAGAGCGACAAGATCCTACCCTGCATAGGACAGGAGATTTGTGTGCACCTCGCCAGATCCACCTTCCCTGAGCTAGGTTACAACACAAAGCCTTTACACAATATCTTACAACCACTTGCACTTAGCCTTGCGAGCATCACACAGTATGCACAAAGCATATAAAATTATCACTTGCACTTAGCACATCATCACACAGATGTCAATATCGTCCTTCGTGTCTCTTCTTACATCACCTAGACATCTATTTATACATTACAAAATGGGCCTAAACATGGTTAAACCCATGGGCCGACATCCCCATACTCGTTACATAAGCCCAAAACCCAAAAATCCCTAAAACGAGGATGAGATTCCATGATCTTTGCTCTGACTTTTGCTCCTCCTTCGACAACCTATCGAAGTCCCAAAATAGGTCAAACATGACCAAGGATCTCCAAAACTTGGTCAAGGGCCAACAGGCCCCCAACACTCACCTGTGACTCATCCTGGGTCACTCTTCTTTGGTTAATTTTGCCTCAAAAGCCTCAAGATTGGCTCAAGATGCTTCAACCTGTTGTTGCACCAAGGCATCCTAATCGGTGAACTTCTGAAGGATAGCCTCATTCATCGGTCCTTCCAAGTGTTTCTCAATTGTAGTGACTACTTTCTCTAGTTTTTCTCCTCATCCTTCAATCTCCTCAAACAATTGAAAATTTGCATCCTGGATCGGCTGGAGCCTCTGAGTCACTTCCATGACTCTTCATTGTATGGCGTGGACTTTCTATTGAACAATGCATTGTTCCTAGGATATTTTCATTCTTTCAACTGCATACAAGAGCTTCAACTATGTCTGTACCATTGTTGCTTGTTGCTTTGCCTCCTCGAGTTGGGAATCTAGTGTATTTAGTTCAGGATCCTCATTAATTCATTCATAAGTGTGTGCACTGCAATCACTAAGATATTTACATTCCATGGCAAAGTTCTTGATTCTCTCAACTGCACTCCAAGAAATTGCTTCTCTTTGATCCTGCATGTCCTGCAGAGTGTTTGGCACTAACTATAGCTCTAGATATGTCATTCTCTGTTGAAGTTGTTGAATGGCTTCAGTAAGATTTTCTACTTGATTCTCTACTGGGTCTTCCTCCTATTTCTCTAAGCTCATCACAGAATGGAGTGCTCTGTTGACTGCTTCTTTTACTCCAACCTGCTCGGCGAGCAGTTGTTCCTTCTCTTATTGGATTTGTGCTTTTGCTTCTTCTAATTTTGAATGGAGGGCAGCCTTCTCTTGCTGCACAATCCTTCGTTTCTCTATCACCACTTCTTGTACTTGTTTCAGGTCCACCATGGCCTTTTCCTTTTCTTCTTGGCTACGACAAAGGCGAGCTTCGGCTACATCGGCTATTCTGTGGAGTTGGGCAGGCTCGTATCCCAACTCTAGTTCTTCTAATGGCGGGGGCATAGTGGAAACTGTGCGACTGGAGTGAAGGGATTGTTGAAATCCTCTCAGCTCTGTCTCACTTCTATCATACATGGTTTTATGTTTGGATTGTTGCTCTGAAAAATGTTTTGCAAGGCATCTGATACAGCCGGGATGATGAAGTTGAAGTCATTGAGCATGAGCACAATCTACAAATTGGTCTTACTAGCTTTAGATTTCTTCCGCACGATAGGTTTCATGGGAGAAACCTTTATTTTATTAGATGGATCATCCTCATCAATGGGATCCCTAGGCAGTGTTACTTCACCTTGCTTCTGCTGATCTTCTTTCCCATTGTTCTCTTCTTTATCTACTTCGCCATTACCTCCTCCTCCAGGTGATTCTGAAGTAGTTTCTTCTGATGCACTTCTCAAGTTTTGTACCTCTTCTATATTGTTTCTTCTGATGGTTCCAGGTGTGTCATGTTCTTTGCAAGTGGCCTCTGGGATTCTGATTAGTTCGGGATCAGACAATTATGTGGGGTGAACAAGAATAAGGAGCTCTACAGGTTAGTCCTTAGTTATCTCTTCTAGGTCCTCTTTTGTGATCTTATAGTATGATTGAAGTTCTTCTCTACTCTCATCTGGGTGCATAGTGATATAAGTAAAATGTCGATCTGCACAAAACTTCATAAGGGGTATGAACCAGTGTAGGGTGTTCATCGTCATACAAGGGACAACTTCAATCACCCTCTTTAACTCCAGATAGTAGGTATGGAATACTGCATTCGACTGCCACTATTTTCCCATATCGCTCGAATACTAGAGCGTGGTGAAATTCACAGCGAGCGACTCGAATGGCTCAATGTCAGGGAAGGTCACACCTTCCGACATCTCCCAAGCTATAAACGTGATGAGGATTAGGAGCCACCTAAATTGGAACTCCTAGCCATGATCCTGAGCTTCACGAAAATCCAATTCTAACTGGTTGACGAAGTACTTTACCCAATTCATCTGTAATCCTTTTACGCATTTTCCAATGAGGTCAACAATGAACCCTGTGACCTGTGTAGGTCTATTCTTTCTCGCTATCTTCCCTGGGATCAACTAGCAGGCTAGATGCATTGCGCCATTCTAGATGGAGGCTACCTTGTAGCCTTGCGTCCCCTTTTTTACATCGCCATAGGTATCCTCAATCCTCTATGCCAGGGCGCGATCTCCAACCTTCCCTGGGTAGAAGTCTTGTGGGTCTGGTTCCTGCATGCTCAATCCAGTGATCCTATGGATAAACTTTGGGTCAATGGTGATGCGTCTGTCTAGTCACAAATAGCCACCGCGATAGCACGACAACAGGAGATTAACACACGCGTTAACTTTCTGGTGCCTTCCAAAATGTGGTATCTTCAATACGTTTAGGATAGTGGACTACGCGAGGTTCATAGTCCATGATTAGGGGATTATCCTCGAGTTCTTCCCCTTCATCCCAGTCAAGTACCCGTGAGGGGCGATAAGTTTTTAGTTCTTGCGATCCCCTAGGTTGAAGTCGCTGAATTTTAATGTCATGATCTTGTCTAGCTGGGTTCGAACTACATGTATCCCCTTTGTGAGGTACACAGTAATCAGGGTATAATCAAAGTCCCTTGGGAAAATGTCATGACTCACCGCACCTGCCAAGGGAGGGATGTAGTCGAGCAGGATAGATGGGATCAACTTCACATTCGCCAAGTCATCTCGATGATTGGTTCTTTTCTCGGCTACAGGTCGGGATGGTCCAGATCCATCAGTAGTCGACAAAGAGGCTTGCACTCCTCTCATCGACGAAGCTTGAATCCATGTGGACATTACTTTTTCTTCCATTAGATCAATTAATACTTCTTCTACAGACTTTTCAAATGCACTAAGTTCGTCCGACATACACGCTCGATATCGAATACTCAGGTCGATGAACACTCATTCAATAGGTAGTAAAGTCTTAGTAAACACAACACAGAAACAATGAGTTCTCTCGTTGGCACAGATACAATTTGAAAAAGTATTCTCGGTGCAACAATCGATGGAATAAGTATACAACGATGTAACAGATCTCTCCAATGGGTGAGAAGCCTTCATCAATGTAGTTATGTCCTATTACGACACAGTCCCAACAGCCCAATGGCGAGATTTATATCCATAACTGTTGTTTGAACTGTTTGGGGCATCGATCTAACGGTTATAATGCTTCCAACGGTCATATTACTCTGCCATGGCGAAGTGCTACTTGGTGCTATTCTGATATCCCGACGAAGTTCCAATTTTGCAAACCTACCTTCTGGGAAGTCTCCTATGGAATTCCCTGTAATTTCTCCAACTTAGCCTTCTTTTTGCTGAGCTTTCTAACTTTCTTCCTTGTGATATGTGTCTTGGTATTCCTCTTTCCATTCTGATTCTTATCTGTACTCAACACAGTAACTTTCTGGTGATGAGATTATGTCATAGTGTTCAAGGGTAATACTTCTTTTATGTCTAGGGTAGGTGCTCTACTTTCCTATATGGATAGGTTCTTCAAGTCTTCCTGCATTTTTTCATCTTTGACAACCCTATCTCTGGTCCTAAGTTGCTTCGACTTGTCCTCATGTTCTTCTATCAAGTGTGTTATTCTCCTAGTCATGAAATATTTTAATTCTTGCTTTTGCTATTCTAGGGCCTCTTCTTCTTTTCTCTGGATCTGATCTCTCTCAATCTAAGGTTTTCCTAATAACATAGCAAATGGGGTGTTGTTCTCAATGAATTTAACAACCTCAAATTCTTCCTCTGTAGAATTTCCATGAGCATGCATAGAGGTATGGGTAAGTCTTCCACATAGGGTTATCAGTTTTCCTCTAAAGAATCATATTCCTCCTAATGAAGGAACCATAGCAGGCCTTCCAAAATTTTCCCAAGTACTTTCTATCATGACATTCACCTGTGTTTTCTCATCCATAACACAATCTATGTCGAAGTCTCCTATTATTTCTTGTATAATCTCTTTTTCTTTGAATATCTCTAACAAGTTGATATCTCTGTGATCATTCAGGTTTTCTTTCATTCATGGTAATACAGTCTCTGATTCTTTTTGGGGTTCTACCATGGTCTTAGTTTATGAGTCTTTCTCATGTTTATCTTGTTCCATATTCATTGTTTCAAGCTTAGCAATCATTCTACGGAAATCCAAAACTTCATGGTCCATAGATTTACAGCAAAGACAACTAGGTCTTCTATCAGGGCAATCCTTATCAAGATGGCTCAGTCTTCTGAAAATGTAACACAGATTTCATCCTTGCTTTCTCTTAAATGATCCCCAACTTTTTTTGTACTGCGCACTAGGGTCACAGTAATTAACTTGCAAAAAATTATTCCTAGGATCCTACATCCATTTGTTAGTCCAAACATTCTTTCTATGCATAGGAATAACATATATTTCATTAGATCTACTCATATCAAACCTTTTGTCTTCTAACCATGCCCTAGTTTTCAGAATAGGAAAAAATTTATCAAACATACCTAGATACATACTTTTGAAACAAAAATTTCCACTTATCTTACCTTTCTCAGAGCACAAAGCTTTCGAATCTTAAAAATTTGCATTGTTCTTACCTCTTTCAAAGCACAAAGAATTCAGATCTTACCTCTTTTCTTCAGATTTTCTTCCTTTCTTAGCACAGAGATTTCTTTCTTTTTCTCAGTTCCCAGCAATCATAGTTTCAGGTCCCAACAATAGAACCATTTGTTGGCACAGGGGTAGACCCAAAGTTCAACCCTTCAACAATGCACCAACAAAACCCTAACTACCAGCCCTTTCAGCAACACCTGCAAAGCATATGAATTCTCACTCAAGGTAGAGGTAGGGGTGGTTGCAAGACTCTAGTGTTTGCAACCTTAGTTCGGACACAGATCTATGATTACAACACCTTAACATAACACTTAGCAATTATCATTCATTAGTATATAGCCTGTGTTTACTTCGTAGACAAAATCCTAATTACAGAGCAATGTAGTATTCACTCAAATCTACCACATCTAAACCCTTAGCATAATGAAACATATCAAATCTAACATTCATTCACATCACTAAGAATTGAGCTATCCTATCATGTCCATCTAAGCATACATTACTACACTAATCATTAACCATGTGAACAATAAAACAATCACAATGCACAAAGAAACCATAACATAAGATATACATGGTTCACCCCCACCCCGGGGCTATGTCCACCAACTCTTCTTCCTTTATTATCTTTAGTCAATCATCTACATGCATAGAGCCACAAGATCCTACTCTGCATAGGACAGGATATCTTCGCACACCTCGCCAGATCCTCCTTCCCCGAGTCAGGTTACGGCACAAAACCTTTACACAATCTCTTACAATCACTTGCACTTAGCCTTGCAAGCTTCACACAATATGCACAAAGCATGTACAACTATCACTTGCACTTAGCACATCATCACACAGATGTCTATATCGGCCTTCGTGTCTCTTCTTACATCACCTAGACATCTATTTATACATTACAAAATGGGCCTAAACATGGGTAAACCCATGGGTTGACATCCCCATACCCATTACATAATCCAAAAATCCAAAAATCCCTAAAAAGAGGTCGAGATTTCGTGATCTCTTCTCTGACTTGCGCTTCACCTTTGACAGCCTGTCGAAGTCCCAAAATAGGTCAAAATTGACCAAGGATCTCAAAAACTTGGTTAAGGGCCAACACTGCTTCTTGACTAACTTGGAAGGCTACTCCTTCCCACAAGAACCTAAAAGTTGACCCCCTCTAAGTTGGTCAACCTTAAGATCTACCCAATCCTTGTTCTTTTTCACTATGATGTTGGAAATTGCTCCCATAGGTTGTCACTTTAGCCTATACAAGTTTCTCTCTCTAACTCCAAGGATAGTTTTTTTTTTTTTTTCTGAGCAGGATCCTTTGGGCATGATAAGTTTTCTTCCATCCTAGAATGCTAACTAAAATCCCTTCTTCTCAATCATTGAGGCTAAGATCACACTCCTATTGAGTTCTGACACCCATAACACATCCTGCACTCACAGTGTGCCTCCTGACTCCATCCAAAATGACATTGTTCCAAATCCCTTCACTGCATGCTTACTCCCCATACCAAATTCCACATGCATCTCGAAGTCAAACTCTGTGAAGCTCTCGAACACCTCTCACACTCCTGTCATGTGACATGTGGATCTACTATTTATCAACCATGCATCAACTGATATTATTCCCACTGAACCCTGGGAAATAAGTAAGAACTTTGTCTATTCAAACTTCTTGCAAAACTTTTCCACTTGAGCCTTTTCCGACATAGATACCTCTAAATGCATTTCATTTCCCCCCTTATTCCTATGTGGACATTTACCTGCAGAATGTCCAAACTTGTGACATGCAAAGCACTTGACTTTTTTCTTCTTCTTTCCATCTTGATCGGTCGACTCTCTATTGGAAATCTTCTTGAGCTTTCCCTTCCTTTCCTGATTGGCAAGAGAAAAATTATCAGCATGGATCCTCTTCAAACCATCCCTAGACTCTAGCTGAGTCTCCTCCTGAATACAATCAGTCCAAAGTCTATCAAAACCTGGAACTGTCTCTCATGCACAGATCCCTTGCACAAAAGGTTCCTAAGACTTGGGAATACCTCTCAATGCTACATTCACCAACTCAACATCATGTACTATATCACCAATCATTGCAAGTTGATCATGGATCTATGTAATCTTCATAAGATAATTCACAACCGTGTCCTCACTAGACATCCTAACAACTAGAAGTCGGTGCTTCAAATGTAGAAACCTGCATGTATTCTTGTTTTGGTATAGACTCACCAAAGCATCATATATTTCATTGGCATATTTCTTCTAAGAAATGTGTGGAATCAAGTGATCCTTCACCAATTCTAGCAATACATGCTTGGGCTTCACTTCCTTCTTCTTGTGAACTACCAATTCTCATGGATCCATAGGAGCTACAACCACAACTTCAACATACTCTTTGAGTTCATTTTCCTCTAACAGAATAAGAATCCTTTCCTTCAAAGATTGGAAGTTTGTTTCCCTATCTAGTGTATCCTCAATCTTCAATGGCTTCACCATCTTCAAGGTCTAATATGATAACCCTCTGTTGGAACTACCCTATATTTTCATGTATGATATCTACAACTTGTCCTTTTTTGACCCATGAATATTCGTGACATGTCCTTCTGTGACCCATGGATGTCTGCAAATGTCTACATTGTGACTCGCAAATGCATTTATATACCTGTAAAAACACCTATTATGCCCAATACATTTGCTAAAAATATGTCCTTTGATTTCCTCGGTTGGTTATCTACCTAATAATATATGTCGTCTTGGTTTCCTCCCTTCAAAGGCTAGGCTCCCTCTTTCCTTCAAATCCTCATCTCTGACACCATGTTGATTTTTCTAAGCAGATTCAACCCTTGGTATGCACTCATACCATGTTGATATTTCATCACTCTACTCAACAACTAGTAGTTAGCTCAAATAAAATCACTTTATCTACTAAAAGAACAATTGAGTAATCAACTAAACATGTAGTGGAAGCATAAACAAGGAAACCAAATCAAGCACATAAGAACACAAATATTTTCGGGTAAAACCCCTGAAAAAACCCCAGAGGGAAAACCAGTCCAATGATGCTTTTATCAAGGTCAAATCATGGCTTCCATAATAGGTAAAATGGCCAACTGAGAGAATTTTACACTGCATAAAAACCTGTAAACTCCTATGTTGTTGTACGATCTGTAATGGCATGTTTCCCAATACATTTGTGACTTTCCCTTCTTTGGCCTGTAGATTTATGCAACCTGTCCTTATCTGACCCATGGATATTCGTGATTGTCTCCTCTGAGACCCACGGATATGTACAGAAATCCAGTACGACAATCTCCATATGACTCTGCTCTTCCCTCTGGTCTTTTTCCTTTGAAACCCACCTGTGGTTATTTCTTCTTTCTCTCCTCCTTAACCTATATGACCTCTAGATGAAAGTCTTTCTCCACCTATCAAGATCTTGAATCACGGTCCTTTGTGATTCAAACCTCTCATCAATACTTGGATGAACTCTCTTCACCCAACCAGTGAGATATCCTCACTCTAGTGTAAGCAAAAGTCTGTCTTTGCTCCTAAACTCCTCACACTAGCACAAGTCCTTCTTTTCTATCCTCAACCTTGGTCTCTGACCAAGTCTCTCACAAGAGTATCTCACACAAGTCCCTACACAAGTCCCTACCTTGGTCTCTCACCAAGTCTCTTGACCTCAACCTTTCATCAATGGTCCCAACCATGTTGTCTCCCTCAACAAAAGTCTCTGACTTTGATCTCTCATCAAAAATGACTTCTCCTATAACCCAACCTTTCTTTTATAATCATGAGTCGCAATCTATTTCTAATCTTCAAAGTGATCTATGATTGAGATTACTTCCCACACTCAAGATTCAAATTACATGCCACATGCTAAGCATGTCCTTAAATAACTCACTTCACCTTTCTTGATAGTTCTATCCCAACTTGTTCTAGAACACCCTCCCATCCCCTAACCACTTTTATACTAGATTTATGTATATCATTGTGTCCAAAAGAACAATTGTTCGAGCAAGCTTTCTATATTCTACATGACACATCTTAACAAACAAAATTATTAAAAGGTTGCATCTCATATATAAAACATGATACATTATAGCCTCATCACTATTAATATATTCATTAGACACCTATATCCCCATGATTTGCATTTAATTCAACATATATATAATTATCTATGCACTCTTTATATTCTACATTACACATCTTAAAAAACAAAATTATTAAAACATTGCATCTCATATATAAAACAAGATACATTATAGCCTCATCACTATCAATATATTCATTAGATTCCTATAGGGCCCACAATTTACATTTAATTCAACATATATTTAATGATCTATGCAGAGACATTATACTCAACATCCCATGCATAATTACATACATCTAAACACCCTCTCATCCCCTAACCACTTTTATACTAGATTTATGTATATCATTGTGTCCAAAAGAACAATTGTTTGGGAAAGCTCTCTATATTCTACATGACACATCTTAACAAACAAAATTATTAAAAAATTGCATCTCATATATAAAATAAGATACGTTATAGCCTCATCACTATCAATATCTTCATTAAATCCCTATAGGGCCTATGATTTGCATTTATTTCAACATATATCCAATGATCTATGCACAAACATTATACTCAACATCCCATGCATAATTACATACATCTAAATACCCTCTCATCCCCTAACCACTTTTATACTAGATTTATGTATATCATTGTGTCCAAAAGAACCATTGTTTGGGGATTTATATATATCAAACTCTCTATATTCTACATGACATATCTTAACAAACAAAATTATTAAAACATTGCATCTTATATATAAAATAAGATACATTATAGCCTCATCACTATCCATATCTTCCTTAGACCCTTTTAGGGCCCATGATTTGCATTTAATTCAACATATATCCAATTATATATACACATAAATTATACTCAACATCCTATGCATAATTACATACAACTAAACGCCTAAAATCATGCATGTACAATATATATTGACATCCCCACACCATATTACATACATCTAAACACATCGAAGCATGCATATATTGATATAGAATCAATTAAATAAACAAGAATTACAATAATTTTCCTCATTTCATGTATACCATGCTATCTAGAATCATAAATGTCACATCATAAAACATGATATTTATAAAAAAAACAAGATTTTATTAAACAAGTTGCAAAGGGACTAAAGGTTGTAATATAACTACTCGCTCACACAAGTCCAATCATCTTATATGTACCAATTGTCTTGGTTAACCCCAATTCAATGTACATTTAAATCTTAACATCACAAACAAGTTGTGAAGAGCCTAAAAGTTGCAATCTCACATCACATAATTACATGCCCAAGATAACTACTCACTCACATAAGTCAAGTCATGTTATATGCACCAATTGTCTTGGTTAACCCCAATTCAATGTGCATTTAAACAAACAAATTGAGAAGGACCTAAAGATTGCAATCTCACATCACATAATCACATGCCCAAGATAACTTCTCACTCACACATGTCAAGTCATCTTATATGTACCAATTGTCTTGGTTAACCCCAATTCAATGTGCATGTAAATCTTAACATCACAAACAAGTTGGGAAGGGCCTAAAGATTGCAATCTCACATCACATAATCACATGCCCAAGATAACTACTCACTCACACAAATCAAGTCATGTTATATGCACCAATTGTCGTGGTTAACCCCAATTCAATGTGCATTTAAATCTTAACCTCACAAACAAGTTGTGAAGGGCCTAAAGATTGCAACCTCACATCACATAATCACATGCCCAAGATAACTACTCACTCACACAAGTCAAGTCATCTTATATGTACCAATTGTCCTGGTTAACCCCAATTCAATTTTGTAATAATGATGTACAGGAGTTACATGATGGAGCAGGACTGATCCTCTTCGCTAAAGAAGTTGGAATTGTTGGGGAAATCGTGCTGCTTCTCATCTTGAACGTTTTCCATTTCCTTTTCCGAAGACTGATCGTTTTCCTGTGTTTTCTTCTCTTCTAATTTCCACGGTTGAACGCGCCTGCCAGTCATGCGAGACAGCCTCTCAATAACCTTATCGGAATCCGTGGTGGCTTTTGCATTTGCTGTGATCTTGTTTTGTTGGGCATCTATGGTGAACCCATACAGTCCTGCATTGCATCAATAAAAATATCAATTGAACGATCAACATATCAGAAGAAAAAAAATCAAATGTAATCACTCACCGTCTATTTTTAGCAGCGATTTCCGCATTCTTTCACGGCATCCCTGGCAATCCATATGGACTTTCATGGCAAACGTCGAAATCTTCTCCTCCTCCTTCTCCTGCAGTTAAATCTACGCACTGTTAGATCACCGATAACTAATTGGATTCAACACAAGAAATTCTCAGACAGGCGTCCAGACCTCTGTCATGTTTAGAACAGGACAAAGAGCCGTTGCAGAGCGCTGTTCCACGAGGCGGATCCAACGATTACATGGATTTTATCCTCCGGGCGTTAGCGTGTACTCAATTCCAGAGACGAGGAAGGATTGAATTGCAGTATTTATAATAGAAAGATTGAATCTCTTCACGGATTTCGAGAATTTTGTTGGCATCTGATAATAGTGAGAATTGCAAGTGTGTCTGGGAGCAGTTGGGGAGGTTCGATTTAGTTGTAGACTTTGCTTTTAATAGTTGGTGTTGCAGACTACCAATGGCCAGAAAAAGTACCGACCATGGTCTCTCTCTTCACGTTATCATACTGGTCGCCACGTGGTTTCCCTGATAAGGAATTTGATATGTCAAAATTGCTCCTTCACTACACTGCACTCCACTTTGACAACGGTCAATATTTAGACTGTTGCTTCACACACGTGCTTGGCTGGTTGTCATTATCGAAATTAGGCCAACAAGTATCACCCAAGAACTTTCTTGTCTCTACGCCAATATGTTGTACTGATCCAGACAGGTTTAGGATATATTTAGATACTTATTAAGTTTTAGTATATGTATTATTCATGGTCGGAAGTAGTTAATTGTTTTATTTTTTTAGATTTATATACCATCAAAATCAACTAAAATTATAATCAAAATCAATAAATATAAATTTCAAATCAACTAAAATTATAACCAGAATCAATGAATATAAATTTAAAATCAACTAAATTTATAACCAAAATCAATGAATATAAATTTAAAATAGATTCAAAAAATTCAACAGCTATACAATTCCTTAAGGTTGATATGTTGCTTTTTTTAAGGTAGTTATAAAGGTTTATGCTAATGCTATATTAAACCAATGGTATTTATTTTTGTTTTGTAGTTATTATATATATATATATATATATATATATATATATATATATATATATATATATATCAGGGTAGATTTATCTTAATCTTGGATTTATTAAGTATGTTATTATTTTTTTAATAGTTTTACCTAATATATTATATTTGAGGGTTGGTATATAGGTTGATAAAAAATAATCACCAATGTTGCAAAATAGAATTGCTTAAGTTTTTTCATTTTCCATTAATTCATTTAGTTTTGTTTTTATAGTAAGATTTTTATATAAAATATTTGTGAATTGTTGTTATTATTATTATTTTATTAAAACTGAGAAATTTTTAATTAAGTAAAAGAGTGCTCTCAAAGAGTAGTAAGAGTACAATTATAACCAAAATCAATGAATATAAATTTAAAATAGATTCAAAAAATTCAACAGCTATACAATTCCTTAAGGTTGATATGTTGCTTTTTTTTTAAGGTAGTTATAAAGGTTTATGCTATATTAAACCAATGGTATTTATTTTTGTTTTGTAGTTATTACATATATTAATATATATATCAGGGTAGATTTATCTTTATCTTGGATTTATTAAGTATGTTATTATTTTTTTAATATTTTTACCTAATATATTTGAGGGTTGGTATATAGGTTGATAAAAAATAATCACCAATGTTGCAAAATAGAATTGCTTAAATTTTCTCATTTTCCATTAATTCATTTAGTTTTGTTTTTATAGTAAGATTTTTATATAAAATATTTGTGAATTGTTGTTATTATTATTATTTTATTAAAACTGAGAAATTTGTAATTAAGTAAAAGAGTGCTCTCAAAGAGTAGTAAGAGTATAATTAAAATCTCAAAAAGAAAAAGATAGTTTACTAGAGCTTAGAAACAAGTTGTTCTTGGCTTTGAGTAAAGATATTACATGAGAGGAGTGACAAACTAGGAAGGGGAAAATGTTGATTGTTAGAAAAACAACACCGTGGAGCAATAAAATAAAACAAATGTCAAAACAAAACATAGAAGATACACAATACAATAGAGACACAGATTTACGTGGTTCACCCAGTGTGGGCTATGTCCACCAGAGAAATTGTCAAGTCCTTCCTTTATTATTATCCAACATATGAAGGGATACAACCTACAACAAACCCACTGTAACTTCCTCTTCTTTCTCTCACAGTCTCCTATCTCATAATACAATATTTTCCATCAACCATAGCCACAATACATTTCCCTCATAAAAAAGGGTTGCCTTCTAGGGCAAAAACCCTAACATAATTTCTACCGTTAGATCTGTGACCTTATAATGAATGGTCCAGATTTACAATGAAATTACAATATACATTTACAAGACAATTTTTTCTTCGGGGGCTTCACCCCTAAACCCTCGCTTGCCCCCAGACCCCCCAGCCGGGGGGATAGCCCCCCCGGACCCCGCAGAGGGGGTACCACCCCTCTGCACCCCCCCCCGCGTGGAAGAGTGTACATACTTCTAGGGTGTAAATACTTCATGGGGTATAAACACGGCTGAAAGTAAAAGACCTCTAAATCAGGAAGATAATCAGGCTCCACAATCAACATTGATGAGGTAATCCCGGTAGAAAACATCTAAGCAAATCCAAAATTTACAATGCATGCTAAACAAATTAGGTGGGGGACTTGTTTGTTTCTCTCGCTTCATCCATATCTTCTTTCATATCTGCAAAGATGGTCAGGCTGAAGAGGGTGAGAATTGGATGTGATAGCCTCTAATCCAACAGACTCATTTCTAGCTTGACCGCGAAAAACATGGTCGTTTTGAATGTATTCCAATTGAACTCGGAGGAATTCACTTCGTCATGAAGGGTTTGAAAAGACTTCTTGTGATGAACGAAGAAAAATGTTGATTGTTGGATCAAAATGAAACCACGATTCGATGGCTCAGATATTTTTCCTCAAGTCTGTTGAGCATCCCCCCCAAAAAAAATGGCTAAGTATTGTATTCTCGTGCTCGTACTCATATCACTTAAAAATTTCTAGGTATGGTTCATTATGGAGGTAAGGGAAGTTGGGTGTGCATTTTGATGATATCCAAGAAGAAACACATCAACAGATATGGAGAAAATTTAAAGTACAAAACAAGAAATATGATGAAGATATTACACCTGAAATTGATGCAGTTGATAATAGGAGAATGATGGGTGAATTTTCTAATAAGGAATATGAAAATCAGAGTTTTTCATATGAAGTGGATCAAGCTCAAGAAATGAGAGTTCCTAAAGAAGAATATGACACAATTGTGACACAATTGTAGATCTTGACGATGTCCTACAAATCAATAGTCCATTAGTCAATGAAAGAAAAATAAAAAAATAAAATTATAAAGAAAAAGATGAAGAAGCTTTTGTTGCTCAAAACAATGGTTATGATGATGAACTCTCAAAAGAGGATCAACCAACAGAATTGAGTGATGAAGATCTAGGAATATTTCCAATTTTATTTTGATGATCTATTAAACTCCCCCTCAATAGAAAATACTAAAAAAAAAAAAAAAAGAGGAGGAGGAGGATTGAAGAAAAGACTTGACTACAACCCAAGGACAATTTACTTTGAATAATAATTGAAGTATTACAAAAGGTTCATAAAATCATAAAACAATTTATGAAGTAGTGACAATAATATTTTGTTGAAGCAAGTCTGCATTATTGAATTGATCTAATATTTATGTTGAGAATGTTTAGTAAAGCTATGTTGAGGAAGATGCCTTAGTTTTGTTGAGTAGATGAAGCATTGTTTGACTATATTTGAAGAGTCACCATAGGAATGGATTGAAGGATTGACTGCAATCTCAATATCATGTACTGAATGTGAAGCAAAACTTGATGACAAATTTGACCATTCCCTTAAAATTTGTTGGGAATTACAAACTGATGTCAATGGAAGTCATTTTAGAACTTTTTTTGGTATGAATAATCAAGGAAGGCCTATGAGGACTATTCAAAATCAACAATGCAGATTTTGGTATGACAACTCCTTGAAATATGTACATAAAGATGAATGAGCAACCTGAACTATGATGAAACCTTCAACAATTGGATCAGATTCAAAAATAATATCAACCTTTTTAAGTCACAAAAGGAAACCCTCCATATCACTATCTACAACAAAAACTAAATATATTGTTGATGCATCTTGCTGCACTCAAGGAATTTGGATGAAATAAACTCTAGAAGACTTACAAGTAAAATATGATCATCCAATTCTTCTTAACTATGACAATACCAAGTTCCATAAACCTTTCTAAAAGTTATGCCATGCACTAAGAAACCAATCATATCCCAATCAAATTTCGTTTCTTAAGGAACATATGTTTCTCAAAAAGTTCTTAAAGTGGAATATGTGGATACTAAAGAACATATTGCAAAAATATTCACAAAACCTTTACCCATGAGTACTTTTGAATAACTTAGACAGAAACTGAGGGTAATCTTCATATCTAATTAAAATTGCACAAGCCTCATAGAGAAAAAGGAGTACATGGACAAGAGGAGTATAATATTAGGGGGAGCAGAGAAATACCCCTTCTTTCATTGTTGTCAAAGGGGAAGAATAAATAGTAAAAATAAATTAAATAAATATTTTTTACTTTGTTGCCATCAATGCCAAAGGGGAAGAATGTTGTACATGGTGTTATGTTTTCATTGATTTCAACAAGGGCTAATATGGATTTATCATCGAGACAAGTACCTTGTTATACCAGTTGTAAGAATTGATAGTAAAGAACAAAGAACAATGTTGATCGTTGGATCAAAATACGAGCACGATCAGACGATAAAGAATGAAGAGCAATGTTGATCATTGAATCAAAATAAGAGAATGATCGGGCAGTAAAGAACGAAGAACAATGTTTATCATTGGATCAAAATGAAACCACGATACGACGACTCAGATCTTTTTTCACGAGTCCGATGAGAACCCCCCCCAAAAAATGGCTAAGTATCATATTTTATCGGTCGGACTCATATCACTTAAAAATTTCTAAGTATGGTTCATTATGGAGGTAACGAAAGTTGGGCGTGCATTTTGATGACATCTGAGAAGAAATATGAGTCTACGAGTCTGTGAACTCGATAAGAATCACTTAAAAAATTTCTAAGTATAGGTTCATTTTGGAGGTAGTGGAAGTTGGGCATGCATTTTGATGACACCCAAGAAGACATGTGAGTCCTCAAACCTGCCACATAAAATAATTCTAAGTAAAATTCCATTTTTGAAATGAATGAGAACCGTCCACTCAACGGTTGACTAAATCCAAACCGTGGATCTGTCTAAAGTGCCCAGGGAAGCTTGTGGATTGTCCACTCAACATTTGATCATATCCAAACCATCAATCTAAATTAATGCCAAGATAAGCCTGAGTCAACGATTCCACGAGTCTGTGAACCTTCCACTCAATGTCTGATTAAATCCAAACCGTGGATCTTTCTAAAGCACCTAGATAAACCAGGGTTGTCCACTCAACACTTGATTATATACAAATATTCGATCTAATTAACGCAAAGATAATCCCTTTGTGTGGTTTCTCTCAGTCACAGACGAGGGTTATATGGAAAACATGAGGAAGCAAAGGAAATGTTGGATAGCACCTAATTATAGGGTAAGGTCACCTGATAAATAGAAAAAATTTCTACTTGCCAAAAACATAAAACATGCCTTACGCCTTCTTTATTTAGATGTTGGTCACAACGTTTGGTTATATGAAAAAGTAGCCACGATATTAGCACCCATCCATCTCAATAGCATAGGAAATGTACCAGAGAACATTAAAAGGTTCAAAATTTGTCTATTAAAGAACTTAAAATACAACGAAGAAGTATGAGATCGGAATAAAAGGTGGCCGATCCATCAAAGACCAAGATATCTAATCAGATAAGGCAAAGAAGGGTTCCAAACTGTAATTGAATAGGTTTTGTAATATAATAAAGGAATAAAGATTTATTAAAACAACATTATTATTAAATAAATGAAGAGGTGCAATGATACATTATTAAAAGACACACTAGCTCAAATTTTATACCAGTTGGAAGACTATATAAACTAGAAAATATAGTGGAAGGAAGATGTCTCTGTAGTCTAATTCGGAAGATCAAAACATAGACAGAGTTCGGGGAATAACTTGAAGCATTCACATGAATTGAGGGTGGAAGGGAGGAACAAGGAATGATTGAAGTTCTCTACAGGTTGAAGCCTGAAACATGGAGTTGATGTTCCTCAAGTTGGTGCTTGAAAACAAGAGGATTGGAGTCCTCTATAATTTGAAGCATGATCTATAGGGAGTTGGTGCTTCCTCAAGTTTGTAGTATACCTAGGGATGTAATATGGGGTACGTAGGGAGGTGCCCAATGGTAATGTGGTTATGTATTATTAGTTTAAGTAATTCAATGTAAGGGAATGTGATTATGTATTATTAGTGTAAGTCATTCAATGTAAGGTGGACTAGGTCCACTTTATTAAATAAGATCCACTATGGTAGTTAGATATACTAAATGTGGGAAAGCTCTCCAGAAGGTTCCTAGGAGATAGAGAGAGCTATATAAAAAAGTGTGAGAAATTTAATGAAGCATTATAAAGAATATTGTATTTGTACAAGAAATGATGGCTTGAGGACCTTTATCCTTCCATAAATATTAATATATGGTGTTACCCTAGCTCAATGGTTTTTTCTAATTCTTGTGTTCATTATTGGTGAATGGTTTGGTTTATTCGTGATTATTTCTAAAGTATATTTGAAGATTTATTCAGGCACTTAATAATTGGTATCATATCACTTTCCTTGGCCAAAGAAGGGAAGAATTTTTGGCTCTTTCTGCAAATATTTTTCTAGGAAAAAAATAGGGTGGCGCACTTCAGGTTCCGATATGAAGTTTTTTGAGCTAAATTTGGAAAAAAAAATTATATATTTGAATTCCTCTTGGAAAAATACCCAATTTCAATAAAACAATCGGTCGAAACGAAGTTTGGGAAGTGAAGTTATCAACATTTTAAATTCGACAGTTTTTAAGGGTTTTTCCGTAAAACGTCGCGCAATTTGGACATTAAGTTATTTTATAAACACTAGTTTTTGTTGAAGAATTTCCCAAGCAAGATTTCATTTACTAGAAAATATGATGGCCCTAGTATTGAAGAATGTTTAAAAGTAGAGAAGGCAATTTGGAAAAAATGGAGAGGTATAGTCCATTTACACTTACAAGGTGATGTAGCCCTTTGGTGGGGGTCACTTGACAATGACAAAATGATGGCTCTCTCTGATGAATAATTTGAAAAAGTGTTTTTAGACAAATGGTCTCATATGAAGTGTAAGGATAAAGACATTTCCAAGGGTTTATTTTCATGTGGAAAATCTATATTACAGGTTCATGGATGTATTCATAAAGAAAATGTAATTGTTTCTATTAACCCTAGATGCCAACACAATTTTATCAATGTTCAGTTGTGTTAGCACTCCAAGAGTCTCTCTAGGTTGTGAATTGAGAGAGCCTGGTAACTTGAATGGAAAATTGAATGATGTATATAAAAAATGGAACAAAGGTGAACATCTCACACAATCACTCTTCAACTCAAGACAAATTTGGATATATCAGGACATAACAAGGCCACCAAAAAGGTATTGATTAGATAGTTTGTTAAATAGAAGTGGGTGAAGAAAGATAACTATGCCAACAATATCACATCTATGAATAATAAATGTGACAGATCAAATATAACTAGCAAATGACTTATGACTCTTTATTTATTTATGCAAAGATAAAAAGACAATTATCAATCATAAGATAAAAAAATGAAATGAACAGTAGATCAAGCTCACAAGTATAGAAAATAAAGGTAAATGAAGGTTTGAACAACATCCAATGACAAAAACTTATACTTCCATAATATATTCAAAATGTATTGATCATAAAGAGTACATATGGATCTTCAAATTCGAACCTCTCTATCGTTTAGATCATTTGGATTTATAGCCTTTATGTTTGATAACTAAGATCCTTTGAAAAGGGATTGACTAACTAAAAATAGTATATGATCAAATCTATTACAATTTTGTAGGATTAAGATCCTTTACTTATGGAGTCAATTCCTATCATGATCTATGGTCTTTGACAACTTTCTCTGTGTGTTGGAGGCTTAATACATTTTGCAGAAGCTTCAATGACAACTGGGACATTGTACCTCTTCTTCCTCAACCAAAATAGAGTTCGATTAGAACTTGCTTTCTTTCTTGTTGGCAAATCCCTCGTTTGTAGCACTACATGTGCAAAATAGTCGACAAATGCTACAAATAGTTGAAAAGGGAAATTTGAACTGAGATACATGAAATCTCGATTGAACTCTGACTTATAGATTGATATCTTCATTGATTTTGAACCCTTGATGTTGCTCCCAATTAATACAATGATACTAATCGGGCTTCATATCATTGCATCATTTGCTTAACCTTCCATATCACTGTGTTTATGCAATTGAAGATTCATTGAAGGATTAGCATATACATTTAGATTAGTGATATATACATGACTTTCATATCATATGACTGTTGGAAAGGGTCTGATACCCAAATCTTCATATACATGCTTTCATTCCTTTAGGCAAAAACAAAGTATAAGCAAGGTAGAGGTGACCGAGATCCTGCAGATTACTCTGACTGATGTTGATTGTATAATTTGCTCTTGCTAGTACTCTGATAACCATATTTTGATCTCTTTTCTTTATATCATTCTAGAACCAAAACAAAGTTGAAGCAAACTCCTATTGTCGATTCCCAATACTATGATCACATGCTCTCCATTTGACATTGTATTTTTGAAATGCTTTGATACTTATAGAATCAGGTACATTCAATTTCCTTCGACATATAGTTCTTGGATTTCAACGCTGGACTTTGTGTTGGTTTATATGTTGGTTGCGCTTGACATGTGGAAAATAAACACAACTACATCTTAAGCTTTTGTTGTTTCTTTGGAGTTTTGGTATGTTGTGTGACTTATGTGTTGGTTTGGTGTATTGACTCGTGGCTTGGTTTATGGACTTATAGTTTGGCATATACATTTCATATGTGTAGGTTTAGACTTAGGACTTAGGTCACTTTCACACACACCACCATTTTTTAATAAAAAGAAAAATATATTTTGATCATAAGAAAACTATCACAATAAAAGACTTATGAAAACTAACCCAAAAGGTATTTTGTAATTATGCGGGTTATAGGCATATGATAGGATTTCTAGGAAAACATAATGATAAAAGATTATGAGAATTGATAAAAGGCTCAATGGATGAATTAGAAGTTATGAAATAAGCAAATGACCAAAAAGAATATGACAATTTTAGCACAAGACGCTTAAAATTTTGAGGAAAAATTGTGTGCTAATATATGGCTCCAACTGGGATGGAGACCTCCCTGTGAGGCTCCAAGAACCTAGCAGTTCCAGTCACCTTGTCCATTGGGATATGGATTCATTATGCAACCTCTCTCTGCAAACTTTCAAAAACTGCCTTTATTCAAGAAAACTAACTGCTATCTTTCTGTAAAACTGACAGAAAGGAAGTGCTCGGAAATGAGCTTATTTCCTATACTTCCCTACCTCTAACCAAATGTAGAATTTGATTAGGTAAAATCAGACTTCCATAATAACCACTCAAGCAGTTTCACTACTGAAATAATCTTGTCTCTGTAACTTATCAATAAATAAAAACTGAAATTTAATAACAGTGATAGAGAATCCTTCATAAAACAACACTCACTCGGAAGTGATGATGAGTAATAATTTGAAATTTTCAATTGATCTTAAACATAAGACTCCATCAAGGCTATAAATGGATCTTTGAAACTAAAATCAGAAGCATGTTGATCTATGAAAGCCTCATCTATGAATATCTCTTTGATTGAAAACTATTGACCTTCTAGTTCCCTTATGATCAAATCTTGATCATCAGTAACGACAATCATTTCTTTAGAATGATGTTCATTATATAATGAAAAAATAGGGTTTACATCATGTGGATTATGATCAACTAAGAACATATATTTGTCAATGAAGTAATCAACTATTTCATCCTCAAAATTGTTTGGAAATTGCTCGTGAAATTGACATGCATACCTGTCCATAGAAACATCCTCAAACATTGAAGAAACTGATTCATAATCTGACATATACCTACATCCTTGTTATTTTTCCCAAACTGTTTCATACGCACTGCCCATTTTCTCAAAATCTTAAACATGTTGACATTCTACTTGCTCATATACATGCAGATTTGCAAAGCAAACCCAATCTTGGATCCTTTGGAAGCACGGATGTTCTCCTCAACTTATTTTGCATCCTCAAACAACTGTCTTAAAGATGATGATTTCCTTTCCAATAAGAGAAGGACAAGCTCTGAATGTTGAGCCATAACATAGTATATGATGGCAGCATTTGTAGGCTGGATCTCCAAAGGCATGTCATGATAAATGTTGTAGAACCTTCGATTGAAGATAGACAAATATTCTTCCTCCTCTCTCATCAAGGAATAAAAATCAGCAAGATACAAATCAAGAGATTTTTTTTAACCCCAACACTTTGAAAAAGAATTGGACAACTCAGTCCATGAACCAATGGAATTATCTTTAAAATTATTAAACCATACTGCAACATATCTGAACAACGTTTCGGAGAACAACCTCATAACAACATCATCATGTATAATCTTGAATTGATCAAGGAAGTTCTCAAAATCCCCTAAGTGCCTCTCATTTGTGACATAATCCTCTCCATAAAACCGAGGAAGATATTCAAAGAAATCAAGAGGATAAGGGTTAAGGTGATATGGCAGCCTCAAAGGTTTAAACAACTTATTTCTGATTCTAATTTAAAAAGCAGTGGGTTGATCATGAGGATTAAAAAGTCGATGACATGGATCAGAAGTAATGGAAAAATTTGTTGAGATCTCAGAGGGTATTGAATCAGTTTCAATCTCCTCAAGGTCACAAGGATGATCAGATTCAATCGGTAAAAGATCATCTTTATGAATAGGTTGAGGTAAAGATATATGATCAACATCAGCAATACGAGGAGGCTGCAAGATTTCCTCTTCTAAGGATGGATATATAAAGGCAGATTGATGATCATACAAATAAACAAAACACAAGATGATCCTCTTTACATGTGAAGGGAAAAGCAGTAAAGAGCTGATAAAGAACAACAAAATTTCATGTAGAAAACTAATGAACTGATACCTGAGTTTACAATTCATCCCCTTCATATTTCTGTCAACCAGATCCTCCCCAGCTGAGTCTTTGATTGTGGAGTCATCAGGGAGATTGTTACAGTCGATTTCTGTGTCCTCCCTTTGTCTTCCATCAAAATTAGGATTTTTTTTCGTTCTCCCAGGGAAACTAGCTCACTTCCATTCCCCGACAATGACGCCAATTTGTTATCACTCCAGGAGTCTCTCTAGGCTGTGAATTGAGAGAGCCTGGTAACTTGAATGAAAAACTCAATGATGTATATAAAAAATGGAATAAAGTTGAACACCTCACACAATCACTCTTCAACTCAAGAAAAATTTGGATATATCAGGACATAACAAGGCCACCAAAAAGGTATTGATCAGATAGTTTGTTAAACAAAAGTGGGTGAAGAAACTTAACTATGCCAACAATATCACATATATGAATAATACATGTGATAGGTCAAATATAACTAGAAAATGACTTATGACTCTTTATTTATTTATGCAAAGATAAAAAGAGAATTATCAATCATAAGATAAACAATGAAATGAATAGTAGCTCAAGCTCACAAGTACAGAAAAGAAAGGTAAATGAAGGTCTGAACAACATCCAATGACAAAAACTTATACTTCCATAATATATTCAAAAGGTATTGATCATAAAGAGTACATATGGATCTTCAAATTCGAACCTCTCTATTGTTTAGATCATTTGGCTTTATAACCTTTATATTTTATAACTAAGATCCTTTGAAAAGGGATCGACTAACTAAAAATAGTATATGATCAAATCTATTACAATTTTGTAGGATTAAGATCCTATACTTGTGGAGTCAAATCCTATCATGATCTATGGTCTTCGACAACTTTCTCTGTGTGTTGGAGGCTGAATACATTTTCTAAAAGCTTCAGTGACAACTGGGACATCGTACCTCTTCTTCCTCAACCAAAAATAGAGTTTGATTAGAACTTGCTTTCTTTCTTGTTGGAAAATCCCTCGTTTGTAGCACTATAGGTGCAAAACAATCGACAAATGCTACAAAAAGATAAAGAAGGCAATTTGAACTGTGATACATGAAATCTCGATTGAAATCTAACTTATAGATTAATACCTTCATTGATTTTGAACCCTTGATGTTTCTCCCAATCAATACAATGATACTAATCAAGCTTCATATCATTACATCCTTTGTTTAACCTTCCATATCACTATGTATATGAAATTGAAGATTCATTCAAGGATTAGAGTATAAATTTACATTAGTGATATATGCAAGACTTTCATATCATATGACTTCTGGAAAGGGTCTGATACCCAAATCTTCGTATACATGATTTCATTCCTTTAGGAAAAAAAAAGTATAAGCAATGTAGAGGTGACCAGGCTCCTGTAGATTACTCTGACTGATGTTGACTGTATAATTTGATCTTGCTAGTATTATGATAACCATATTTTGATGTCTTTGCTTTATATCATTCCAGAACCAAAACAAAACTGAAGCAAACTCATGTTGTCGATACCCAATACTGTGATCACATGATCTCCATTTGACATTGTATACTTGAAATGATTTGATACTTAGAGGATCAGATACATTAAATTTCCTTCGACATATAGTGCCTGGCTCTCAGTGCTGGAATTTGTGTTGGTTTATATGGTAACTGCACTTGACATGTGGAAAAACAACACAACTACAACTTAAGATTTTGTTGTTTCTTTAGAGTTTTGGTATATTGCATGGCTTATGTGTTGGTTTGGTGTATTGACTTGTGGCTTGGTTTATGGACTTAGAGTTTGGCATATACATTTGATATGTGTTGGTTTAGACTTAGGACTTAGGTCACTTGTGCACACACCACCATTTTTTAATAAAAAGAAAAATATATTTTGATCATAACAAAACTATCACAATAAAAGACTTATGAAAACTAACCCAAAAGGGATTTTTTAATTATGCAGGTTATAGGCATATGATAGGATTTCTAGTCAAAAGTAATGGTAAAAGCTTATGAAACTTGATAAAAGGCTCAATGGAAGAATTAAAAGTTATGAAATAGGCAAATGACCAAAAAGAATATAACAATTTTAGCACAAGACGCTTAAAATTTTGAGGAAAAATTGGGTGCTAACAATTTGGTTAATAGATTGCAAATTCTTGCAAAGAATATCCACATCACATACTTTGAGGGTAAAAATGTTCAAATTTTTAAAGATTTGAAGCTTAGTATGGATAACTATGTATTGCATTAAGATTTTTATGCTATAGATATGGATGAGGTGGATATTGTTTTGGGATACCCTTGGATGGACACAATTGGTACAATTAATATTAATGCGAAAAAGAAGTTTTTGAAAATTTGGTATAAGAAAAATAAATTTACATTGGAGGACGTGTCGCTTAGTAAGAAAGATGGGCCAATGGAGGCCAACAAAGAAGTTATTGTCAAGTCTGAATTTGAATCAGAGGTAGAGTCTACAGAAGGAGATGAAGAAAAACCACATGAAGGACAAAATCAAGAAGATAAGGAGGTCATTGAATCAAAGGCACAATGTGTTGCAGATTCGATGAACAAATAACATATTCCTACAATTTTTTTATACTACCATCCACATCATATAGAGAAACAACAGTGATCAAGGCAAGGGCATGAGCATCGAAAAATATATGCACCAACATGGAACCCGAAAGGAAACCGATGAAGAGGTGCATGGAGGACTACTAGCACTACAAGGAGACATCAGGCTAGAGAAACAATCCCATGGAAACGCCGACGTGATTCAGAGCAAGATCAGGGTGGAAAGGCATCAATTGGACATCATATTCAACTTCCATTAGGATGGATGGATGGTCGTACTTGGTACCAATTGGATACATTTCTTAGCCAGTCATATGGTATGGTTTCTTCTCGTGTTTCAAGGATGAAACATGTGAAGGGAGAAGGAATGTAGTATACCTAGAGAGGTAATATGGGGTACCTAGGGAGGTGCCCAATGCTAATGTGGTTATATATTATTAGTGGAAGTCATTCAATGTAATGGAATGGCGTTATGCATTATTAGTTGAATTCATTCAATATAAGGTGGACTAGGTCCACTTTATTAAATAAGATCCACTATGGTAGTTAGATATAATAAATGTGGGAAGGTTCACTAGAAGGTTCCTCGGAGAAAGATAGAGCTATATAAATAAGTGTAAGCAATGTAATGAAGCATGGTGAAGAATATTGTATTTGTACAAGCAAGGATTGCTTGAGGAGTTTTATCCTTCCATAAGGATTAATATATGGTGTTACCCTATGTTACACATTATTTTCGTCATCCCTATGACCGTTAATGATGTAAACCTATATGTTGCCTTCAGAGGGGTCAATGGCCTGAATTCCTAAAGAAAGAAGGGAGAAGAACTTTTCCTGAGAAAAGAAGTTGCATTTTCCTTTGTAAAAACCCTATTAAAGAGGATGTTCGCAGGTTGCTATATAGGCAGGGCGCGAGAATGCCTGATTCTCGCAGGTTGCACCATAGTTGGGTTGTGAGAGGTTCATAGGTTTCTCTATAGGTAGGGTGCGAGAATGCTTATACATGGGAAAAACGAGTGTTTTCTCAAATATTCTAGAAGGAGAAACTTCCATGGTGAGGTGGCATCCGAATGGTTTGTATCTTACTCGCTTTCATGATTGAGTGGGATCATCCTAACCTCCTCACCTTATCCTCTTTAGCTTATAAAAGGAGAGGAGCTCTCATAGAGAAAGTTAGCTTTTGGGATTGGTTAAGTTGGGTTTGGCTTGGAATTATTAGCTTGGTTAGAGTGGTTTCGAGTTTTTCCTTTGTCAAGATAGATTGTGAATACTATCAGATCTGTGCTCTCAGAATTCTTGTAGTGAAAGCGTGTGGGGAATGAAGAACAGTTGGAAGGGACCTTACGACATCAAGGCCATGGTTGTAATCTCTCTTTCACATTTAATATGATACAGTAATATGATTCTTTCCTATAAATCTTCTCGTGTTTTATTGTATGATTCATTGATCACATACATAGGTTTATATTGACCTTATGATATTACTATCACTTTGGTTGGTTGCGTTCTTTTGCAGGATCATCATTGTATGAGTGTTGGAACGGAGCTAGGATGGCGATAGCAAGAGGAAGCGACGTTTAAATGGTATGTCACCTATCCCTCTTTAGTTAGTAAATTCAATATTAAAAACTTAAGGAAAGTGTCACATTCTAGTGTGTTTTGTTCTAGATGTAGGTGGATCTAGGGAGATCAGTTAGTGTCCGCACCTACCGATTTATCTGATAACAAAATTGGCGACCGTACTAGGGAACCAGATGGTTTCCTAGTTAGTCTAGTTTCCCTTGCTTTGATTGCTTGATTTATGGTCTCTCAGTCTGTGGGAGATCCATCCAGACTCTCTGGATCTGAAAGTTCACTCAAGATTTTTGTCCTTTTTCCAATTTTTTCTTGATTACAAACCTTCTCGCATTGTACCTCTCTGTGGCCTACGAGAATCACTGAAGTTCACACCCTACAATGTAATACAATGCGACATGTTTTCACCCTACCTATGTCTAGCCTGCGAACTCCACTAATTTTCTCATTACACCCTATAGCTAAGCTGTGAACCCATTTGAAATTTTTGTTTGGAATTAGGATTTCCTATCTTTTGATGCCTAGTTTTGCTTTGATCGGCTGGATTGAACTTTTGGAGCCTATATTGATCTGTTTACAGTCTTCTTGACATTCTTTGAGTTACTTTTAGCCATCTTTGCTTTGTTTTGTTTAGAAGGATTAGTCTCTTGCTTTGAGTGTCTTTCAACTCCAAAGCTTGTGTTTTCTTTAGAATTGTTTAGGGAACGATCAGATTTCTTCTAAATAGTTCGCTTTAAAAGAAAACTTTTAGTGTGGGTTTCTTTGTTTTAAGAAAGTTCATTATTGCTTTTAGTGAAAATTTTGAAACAAAAAGATTTAATTTCTGGCTTTATATTAGATTAGGGGCATCCTTTCATTTGAAGTAGAAAAATTGCATGATTCCTGGCCATGAATCATGCATTGGTGTACAATACCTTTTTCTCATTTCTTGAGAATCTTGATATTGATGAGTTTAAGATTTTGGGACATTGTGCATCTAGGAATGATAAATGTTTTCTCCTTCTTGTAGCATAGCTTTCATCGAAATGAAAAGATTGCATCTTCATCTCTTTGCATAACTTTCGATTCGATCAAAACACCATATTGTCCATGCCATTTTCCTTTTGAGTAACAACATCCATAAAATAAAGCACTTATAGAAATTGATTAGACATTTTTATCTTTTTTGGTAGCAAACCTACATTAGATTAGTCGTAGGGCTTTGGAATAGGTGTGAAAAATAACTTTCAAAGTTGCAAACAAACATAGTATCTTGTGATAGGGAGTGTTAAATCCACTTACTACATTTTGTCCTGGGAAGCCCTTCTCACACAAGGGTCAATCATGAGGTCGCATAGAGACTGGAATAGTTACTCACCCTGCTTTGTTGGTCTTGGTGTAGAGGTTGCGCGTATTATGGAGGTCACTTGAAAGGTATACCCACAATGATGAGTGGAATCCTTTCAAGTTGATTTCAAGCTAGATACCTTGCCCTTGTGCATGGATTGGACTGTCGATTGTTTCCCCAGGAATCACTGTAGTGATTGGTAACCTTAGTGGCCTATCTCTTTAGGGTCTTTACACAAGGTGATTGTGGAGGGGCAAGTCTTCACAGTACCTGGAATCAACGTTGGCCAAATTCACTCGGGCTCCTTGGAGGGTATACCCACGATTCTGTGTGGGAGCTTGCACCAAGGTGTAAGTCCGTTAAATAGGTCGTCAACGTAACTTTTCCACCCACTCTATCTCAACCCCTTCTTGCTTTGTTCCCGCAATGTTGGATTTCCTTACCAACTAGTGTGCTCATTGTGAGAAGGTTTTGTTTGCTTGCTTTCTTACTATATTTTTAGCGTGTGTTGTTTGTTCTCCTTAGTGGACTCTAGATTGGATTTTTGTTTTTAATGGCGGCAGTTCCCGAAATGACCAATGAAGGAACCTCTGCTCCAGGGGAAACTTTTGTTTTTCCTTCTTACAAAAACATTGGTCCTCCTCACATCGCTACTTTGAGCCTTCCAGGTCTCACAATTGGATTACCGGTATGGTTGTTTTCCACTCAGGTAATCCCGAATGCAGTAAGTGCTTTGGTTGTAAGAACTTCCCCCAAGAGCATCAACCTCATGTTGATCCTTCACCTTCTTCACCAGTAAGATCTTCTTCGCCTTCTTCACTTGCAAGGTCTTCTTCCGTTTCATCTTCTTTGTCGAGTGAAAGATCTAAAGCTCATAACCTGGTGTCTAAGAAGAAGAAGAAACCAAAGAATAAGAAGAAGAAAAATAAACAAGGGCCAAAACCTCCAACCACTGCTAAACATGTTGGAAAACAACCAGTTATTATTAATCGTGATGGGAGTGTTGATGATGTCAAGATCACCCAAACAACGCGTAAGCCCAAGTACCCTTGCAGGCTTTGTAAGGGTAGCCATCTTCTTGAGGATTGCCCTGGTCTATCCAAGGTTATAGAAGCTTGGTATACACACCCTCACCAACCCATGTTGTCAGCCTCTGAACAACATGTTGATGACCTCCCGTCAACTAGTCACAATACCGTTGGGAAGAAGAAAAGTAGAGTCAAGTTCCCATGTATGTTATGCAAAGGGAGTCATCTAACTCACCTTTTCCCTTGTATGGATGAAGCCTCGAAATTACTAGAAGACATGATTGTTTCACAGCCTCAACTTCCAGCTGCTTATCGCAAGCTTTCTCTCAACCCACCTATAGTTGATGGAATGATCACTCCGGACCCGTCGCCGGTCAATCTAATTGATCATGTCGTCAATCTGGTCACGTCCTTAATTGAACCAGTTAACAAAGTGGTCAATCCAATCCCATCTTCGGTCGATCTCACTCTCCCTTTAGAGAGTGTTAACAAAGTGGTTGATCCAATCCCATCCTCGATCAACCCCACTCTCCTATTAGCGAGTGAAACCCAAGCAGTCAATCTGTTTCCACCTGTCGACCCCATTCTCCCCTTGGAGAATGAAACCCAAGTGGTCGATCTGATCTCTTCATCAGTCGATCCTACACTCCCGCTAGAGAGTAAACCCAATACTGCCCATGTTTTTCTCATTGATATAGAATCTACCATGCCGGGGGCTATTCCTCCTTCTCCCGTGGAACCCCCTCCAAGTTATGAGGCCATCCATTTTGATTGGGGTGTGCTAACTGGACCTTGTCTTCCCTCTCACATTCCTTTCCAGATTACAGTACAGGTTTTTGGTTGAGACATTCCTCAGACACTGATAGTTGAAGGTGCATCCGTTAGTATTTTGTCCTCTTTTTCTTGGCAAGATTTGGGTTGTCCTCCACTTGCCCTAGTTACGCAGAATCTGTTAGCTTTTAATAGAAGAACTAGACAAACTTTAGGGGCCCTTCCTCAATTTCTTGTAAATTTGGGAGGGAAAACTGTCTTTATTGACGTCATGGTAGTCCAAGACCCCTTGGATTTTTCTTTACTCCTTGGGCAAGATTATGTCTATGCCATGAAAGCTATTGTGTCTACTCTTTTTCGTGTGATATATTTCCCTCACGATGGATGGGTTGTGACTGTTGATCAACTTTCATTCATTGACCGCGCCTAGATTGCCTCCCTGAATGGTTCTTATATGCAGACGGTATCGCCCCCGCCACAGGTCAATTATGTATCGTTGTCACCCATGGCTTCAACTTCTGATGACTTAGATCCAGTAGTTGACATGGTGATCTCCTCGATAGGGTTGTTAGAGCCTGGTCTCTTTACTCCTGTCATGACCCTCGACATGGTGTCCTTCCAAAGTGTGTTTCTGCCTTCCAGTGAAGACCTCTTGGAAGCCATGACCGATTTTTGTCCCTTGACATGGTGTCCTTCCGGAGCATTGTCCTCTTGGAATCCATGATCAAGAAGAGTTTCGAGGATAGTTTTTGTGTCTCTGAGGCAACCTCGTCAAAAAATGAAACAAATGTCTTTGAGCATAGTTTTCTAATTTCAAGCTCATTAAAAAATGAAACCACTTACGAGGATATCTTTTTCGTCTCTGTGGAAACCTCGTTAAAAAATGAAACAAAGGTTAGTAGCATAGTTCTTGTTTCTGTGTCAAGCTCATTAAAAAATGAAATAGTTTTCCCCCCCTCTATTTGAGTCATCTCCTACATCTAGTATTTGAAGCTTCATTTCATTCATCTTTGTAGTTGGATGAAACGAAGCTTGGGGGACATTGCTTACAACCTCTAGACTTCATGCTAAAGTAGAGCCGCTAGTTTCTTAAGCTAGGGGATAAGTTCCAACCATCCATGTGTTATGTGTTGGGAATTCCAAGCATAGTTTTCTATGGTTCAATCTTGTGTAAAAATGAAACCACTTACCTCAAGTATAGCTTCCTCTGGTTCAAGCTTATGTAAAAATGAAACCAAGTCCAAGCATAGTTTTGTTTTGTTTTAAAGCTTGCGTAAAAATGAAAACAATCCCGATCTTAGTCTTTGTTCTTTCTCATGCTCGTAAATACATGAGAATAAGTTACCGAGCTTAGTCTTTGTTCTTTCTCGTGCTCGTAAATATGTGAGAATGTAACCGAGTATACTTTTATCACTTTTTCAGACTCGTAAAGGTTACACAAAAAAGGAACTACTTGGAGTCACCTTTAAGCTCTTTTTAGACTCTCTAAACATTAAAAGATTGCCGAGCGATCTTTTTCTTTTCACACTCGTAAAAGTATTTGAAGAAAACATTCGATGGTAGATAGTTTATCACTTTTTCGGTCTCTTCGAACTAATTTTATGAAAAATGAATTGAGAGAGTTCTCTTTAAGTGTTTTTCAGACTTTATAAACATGAAAAAACCTTGATTTTTCTTTCTTTGGACTCGTTAAATAAACATCGAAAGGCCCATATGGGACTGAACCACTCCCTCTTAGGGTTCATTAAACATACTCCGAGGGACACGTCCGAAGGATGAGCTTAAATTGACAAGCATATGTTATCCTCCTCAAGCTTGCGTAAAAATAAAGAGGTACTCGCCAGAAATGGTGGGGGGAAATTGGGAAAGAAATGTGTCTAAACCTGTATTCCATGGAAGAGTCACTTTTGAACATGACACCCTTTCAATCACCTTGTGTCTAGGTTGGAAAATCTGCTCGTCTCTTTATCATACTCCTTATAAAATTACAAATTGGTCTGTGATCCATGTTGTTGAGTCGGTGTTTCCAAGACAATTGTCATGTCGTCAATATGTTCAAAATGAATTTCAACCTGGAAAGCCTTCTATTGTGTCGACCATTTATGCATTCTTTAAGCCTTCTATTGCATCGTCCATCCCTAAGTCAGTCTTGAATCACTTGTTACTCTTATCTACCTCAAATAGTTTTACCTGTTTCGTGTCATTGATGGGGGATACATTAAGGCCCTCCTGTGACGAGTATTTTCCTGTCGACTTCAAATCATTACCCAGGAATTAGACCTAGAAACTAATTGGTACCTTGGAACTTGCATGCCTCAATGGAAGGTTTCCTCGCTTTCGACGGTGGGTTTTCATTATTGACACCTGATCGGGAGATTCCATCGAGCGTTCGACTTCAGCTCATTAATTCACATTCATTGGATTGTACTAGTGTACCTTGGGAGTCATTGACATTAAGGGTGATTTCCCTCACACTTGTTAACGATTCTCATCTTTGTTTGGTAATCAAGTGGTTTATACCATGTTCGACTCCAGCACATGTATTCGCATGGTTAGATTAGTACTATAGAGTGGTGGATATGAAGACCCTGGATCTTTTCTGTCAAATTCAGGTTGCGTTGGAGTATATTCATATTGTATTGGTGCATAGATCCACAGTGTATGTCTGGTGGCTATGTTCAAATTTGAGTCTTTAACACATAGATCCACAGTGTATTTTTTGGTGGCTATGTTCAGATTTGAGTCATATTGGCATGGATCCACAGTGTATGTTTGGTGGCCATGACCTGTCTTACTTGACATGGATCTTCGCATGTCGGCATTTATGCTTTGAGTCATTTATATTCTAATTATGGGAATTCCTACCTTAGTGATGATATATTATTGTACTGTATTTACTTGTTTGTTGGCAGGTTTCCGACCGACTGTTCCTTGTTCCTGACACACACTCAACAAAGTATTTTAGCTATCACTCTGTTCTAACTTCATACTTTGGGGGGCTCTCTGTTACACATTATTTTCGTCATCCTTATGACCATTAATGATGTAAACCTATTTGTTGCCTTCAGAGGGGTCAGTGGCCTGAATTCCTAAAGAAAGAAGGGAGAAGAACTTTTCCTGAGAAAAGAAGTTGCATTTTCCTTTGTAAAAACCCTATTAAAGAGGATGTCCGCAGGTTTCTATATAGGCAGGGTGCAAGAATTCTTGATTCTCATAGGTTGCACCATAGTTGGGTTGTGAGAGGTTCGCAGGTTGCTCTATAGGCAAGGTGCGAGAATGCTTGTACGTGGGAAAAACGAGTGTTTTCTCGAATCTTCTAGAAGGAGAAACTTCCATGGTGAGGTGGCATCCGAATGGTTTGGATCTTACTCACTTTCATGATTTAGTGGGATCATCCTAACCTCCTCACCTTATCCTCTTCAACTTA